>JBBPKM010000305.1:0-16852 GCA_038089255.1 Austroboletus rostrupii
CAGTGTACATCACGGATGCGCCACTGCACGGGACGCAGTGCAGGAGGGGGTCCTGGGTAGGCGAGGCGCCTCGTTCTCTGCCTCAGAGCTGACAGACGATTCAGCCATCGCACACTGTCGGGTACCCGACCTGGACGTCGTCACCCCCGAGGGCGACGGGGTCGCCGGCGAGCGAACCCCCCGAAAGCACGTTGGAGGAGTCGAATCCAGATTCGGACGACGGCGAGGAGGCGACGAAAATGTCCCCGATGATGAATCAGTTCCAGATACAGTCCAGCATCGAGACGCACCGTGCGCAGGCGCTGCAGCCGTCCGTGATGACATTTCAGCTCTCCGGAACCATGATGCAACCCGTCGACGACCCAGAGAACCGAGACATGTTGCGGGGTCTGCTCAACATGAGCATCGTTGCGGACGAGGATGTGCAGGCGTCTCTGACATCCGTGCTAACCTCGTCGCCAGAACATTCGTTCGGAAGCGCCAACGTGCACGGATCTAGTAGCATGCGGTACCAGCACGATGGCGCAAACTTGAAGGTAATCAAAACGAGCCAGATACACATGCCAATCCATTTTACCCACAAGACCACCTCGCCCTTGCCACACAGCCCCGCAAGCCCTGCCGGCGACCAAAGGGCCCCCGGATCGGGTAAGCCGCAGAAGAAGTCGAAAATGCACCAGTGTATGGAGTGCAACAAGTTGTTCCCCCGGCCAAGCGGCCTGGCGACGCACATGAACACCCACTCTGGAGCCAAGCGTATGTGTCATGCATGCCGTTTCCAAATGAGACCCGCTAAGTGGTCTTTGTGGTATAGCATACAAATGCATTATAGCCAACTGTGGAAAAAGCTTTGCCGTTCGGTCTAATGCAAAGCGGCACTTGCGCACGCACGGCGTTAACCCGTCGTCCCCGGGCCTTCTTTCGCTGCCGAGGTTTACGGTCGGGTTCGAGAAACCGATGGTGACACAGGTGCACGATGCGGGGAAGCAGCCGGCGAGGTTCAAGTGGATCACCCACAACTTGTCGCACGAAGGCGAGTGGTTTCACCCAGGGTCGTCGGCCTTGGACGACGGCATGGCATTCCAAGCGAGCACGTCATCGTCTGCACTGTCGAACAGCTCCGACGAAGATGGCGATGAAGCGGGGTCGAGGGGCACTGAGGGGAATTCGCCCCAGAGGGAATACAAGTGGGACCGCGAGGAATATTCTCGAGGTAGGTATGCTGATGTTGGGGCACACCCCCGTTGATGGACGTGCTGATGATCGCTCCTCACCCACATGATTTTCTTGGAGAGAAATGGAGCGCATGCCATAAGTCATATGGCTCTTTGTTGTGGCGCTAAATTAAACATGCACAACGTTTTTACATTATATTTTAGACGGCTTGTCTGTGCCCCTTTGGACCATAGTGTACGCGATTCACGACTCCGATAGGTATATCATATAATTCTGGTGCAACGGCGGCGGCATCTGCGTGAGCGAGATACGGATTCCGACCGCCGGGTTCGGGAAGATGGCCTCGGGCATCTGAGCGGGATTAGGTCATTTTATTTTTATTTTCGACGTAGCGCTTACCTGTGAGGGCGCTCACGTCACTAAATGAAGGGGTCTGGGCTAGGGCAAGCGAGAAGTAGACGCCGTACGTGAGAAGGACGAGGACGACGGAGTAGGCGGGCAACAGCAACGACCATTCGCTGTGTGCAGTACTTTCAGTGCGATGTTTTTTTCAGAAAGAAAGAAAGAAAGTCTGGCGCACCGACTCGGATACCACGACACGCCGAGCCATACGATGTAGGCGTCTGGAAGCAGGGCCCAGAGGAGGTATGCGACAAAGAGGACGGATGTGGACGACCAGGCTACGAAACCGTAGAACTCGGGGGCACGGCTGCGACGTTCGGACGAGGCTGGCTGCATCCGCGTGAAAGGGGAAGATGACCAACAATCCCGCGACGCACGTCCAGTTTCCTTCCTTCCTTTCTTTTTTTCTTCTTTCTCTCAATCTCACGCTGAGCGTTGGCCTCGCACATCATGTCGATCGTTTTCCCGACCACGAAGAAAGCGCTGCGCAAGTCCATGGCCAAGACCCTTGGTAGCCTCGCCGCGTCGGAGCTCCAGTCTCAATGTAAAAAAACAAGCGCAGCAGATTTCTTATCGGTGTTGCGCGCCTGAACTCCGTCTTTTTACAGCGGACATGATCGTCGCCCAGGTCCTCGCTCTGCCCGCGTTCGAGCGTGCAAAGACGGTCAGCTGCTACCTCAGCATGCCCACCGCAGAGGTGCAGACGACGGCGCTCGTCGCGCACATGCTCGCCGACAGCAGTACGCCCCCTTCCCGTGCCATCCACCGAGTGCAGCCTGTCGTGACGCAAAGGCAGAGAAAACGCTGTTCGTGCCGAGCCTCGTCGAGGGCAGTCAGATGGACTTTGTGAGGCTCTACGACGACCAGGATCTCGCAACGCTCCCTGCTGGTCTCTGGGGTATCCCTGAACCAACATCAGAATGGAGATGCGGTCGACGGCAGCGTGGTGCGTTGCGTGCGACGTTTGCATGCTCAGCAATGCAGATAGCTTGGGCATTTCCAGTTTCAGACGCTTCTTGTCAAGACCTCGACTTGGTCATCATGCCAGGTATGTCCCCACAGCCTCCCCAGCTTCTCCGTGCTGCAGGCATGCTAATGAAACGTGACCCTTACCCCGCCCATTGGCAGGCGTCGCGTTCGATTCATCTCTCTCACGTTTAGGTCATGGTAAAGGCTATTATGATCGCTTCATCTCTTCCTATGTCAGCGCGAAACGTCCACGGCCCCTTTTAGGTCTTTTCATTATTACGTCCCCAAAACACATGCTCATTCGGTTTTTGTCAGTCGCCTTGTCCCTCCAGCAGCAATTACTTGGCCCAGGACAAGTCCCGGTCACAGATCGCGATTGGAAACTTGATGTGATCGTAACGCCAAGGGACATCATTGTACAGGAAGAACTCGTGATCGCATAGCTTGTCTGCAAATTCAACCACCCCATGTCCGCTATGAACCTTCCTGGATTGTTCCCTGTACATACTTGAAAGTGGGCGTCATACCCACGGTAATGTACTCACCAATGTGTAATCCTCTTGCAAGCCATCAACTGGACGCTCACCGCTTGGAGAAGAGAGAAGCCGTACGACTCTGGCATGCGCTGAGTACACGGGCCTTGATTGGGAGTGGGATCACATTACCCTCCCGTTCTCGAATGTGGTACGATCACGAGCCGATACGACCGTCCAGAAGGCAGGTATTCAGGCCCTATTTGAGAACGCTCAGCTTGTTCCACATTACTGCTTGCTTGGCACGGGAGATAAGGACCTAGGAGTGGCGTCATGACGGCCTTTGTTCCAGTGTCGAAAGTGGCCGCTGATCCGTCTCCGGCGAGCATCTTAGTTGCCATTTGTGAAGTAACGATGATCTAGCGGACACGTAAGCGTGCACTTTGCAGCCGACTGTCGGCCTACAGTCAGGTTATGGGATACACATGCTTGCAGGAGTGTTTGTCTGATGGTTCTCAATATCGCTTTCTTCCTAGAAGGAAGAAGATCTGGACGCGATTGAAAGGGAAAAGAAATCGAGTTCAAAACAAGAAGTCCCGTCTTCCCTCTATCAGCCAGTTGGAATGAGGTCACCAATTTGCAATACCCACCGTTGAACGGAGCTCCGTCACAAGGTTGTTTATAAATATTACGAGGTCCGGCAATGTGTGAAACCGGGTATAGCGTATTAAGTCTTGACTATAGGGCGAGGCCGTATCTGTGGGAGACACGTCTGCTCGCACTTACATCATGAGGATATAAATTACCTGCGAGGACCGCGGAAATGGCCTTTGGACTCGTCATTCCTTGCATATCTAGTATGTGGTGGTTAACGCCCCGCGATGAGGGGTATCATCATCGACAGCCACACCAGCAAACATGATGCCTTCATCTGCCTCTGCAAACGTGCGAACGAAATCCAGTGCGAGCAATTCTTTGAAGCTGCCAGGGGGGCCAGATATTTCCAATATGTGTCCGCGTGCAAGGCCACCTCCGAGGATCTTATTCACAGCGAGGTAGCTGCATTTCGAAAGATCTGGGCGAGACAACGAGGTCACCGACTGGCTCAGGGGAGCCTCCTTGCGTGATTGCGTCGCATCTATCAGTGCCTGCGAGGCCATAATGTCGATGCCGAGTTCTTTTCGCGCACCATCAACACGTTGGACAGATTCGAGCACGATGCCACACCTTTGGATAGCGTTTCTGCCGACGTTCCTAGGAGGTCATCGATCGTCTCATACCCGGCGCGCCTCAGAGCCGCCTGTGTCAGTGGCGGTAGCGACGAGCGATAAAAGAGACTCTTGGACATGTAAGCAGTTGTGCATCTTTGGCGGCGAGATAGGAGTTGGTCAGAAATCAACGGCACGTGACCTTGACGCGTAGAATAAATTCGGCTAGGCCTTTTGTTTCTCGCCCTTGACTCGCTCCGTTTCCTTTGCACGCCAGCGTATCTTGTTTTAAGTCTCTTCTGTTCTTTTTTTTTTTCCCCGATATATTTGACATGAATCGCGATACACACGCCGATGTTCTCGATCGAGCACCCCACAATGGTATGCGTGCGTGGTTTGATTCGATTCGTCTAGGAATGACGCGACATTTATCCAGCCTTTGATATGAAAACAAACGTCAAGACCTGCGGTTAGATTAATATTGATAGTACCAATCCACATGCTCATCCGTCGTCAGGCGAGTCCCAGCATCAAGATCGGCACAAGGAATCGATGGTCCACGCTGCAATGTCGGAAAAGAACAAGGAAGTGGCTCGTTTGGATCAAGGCGACGTTTCTTTACTCATTTCTCTTAGAGAGTTTCCAGACAGTCATGGTCGGATTGTTGACAACCAAAAGTGAGTGCATGGCGTCCTGCTGGAACGGACTCATGTATGCGGTTCAAAGTTCTGCTTTACGTTCTGTTTCATCAGCGATGAGCCCGCGCCCCTCTCTTTCGAACGGGGATCTGCGTCGGAACCTTTATGTTCTTGGCTTGCCGTTTGACCTCACAAAGTGAGATATCTGTTGTGGCACGAACATGTGACCCCCAATGTCTTGTTCCTCTTTAGGGCCGAGTTCTCCAAAATTTTCGAACCTTATGGAACCGTAACTCACGCCGTTATCTTGGCCACCTTGGACAGCGCTTCTCGTCGGCGTGGCTTTGTCGTCATGTCAACCCATCAAGAAGCCAAGCTAGCCATGGAAACATTGTCGCGTACACAGATAAAGTTCTTTTCCGATTTAATTGTTGTTCACTTCATCGTTAATATGTACCTCAGAGGACATGTGCTTGATGTCTCGTGGGCGGTCGTCCAGCGTTCCCAAGGTCCTCTGAATCACTGTAATCTAGCGTTGGCTGACCCATCTCTAGGCTTCTTGGATGGAGCGGATCGCACAATGATGCTTGCTATCTCCACACCTTCTTCTATTTCTGAATCAGACGGGCTTTGCCCTCTCCCTGCACCAGGAAACAACAGTGTCGGATTAGAGGACCAAATCAATAGTCATTGGGAACTTAGTCACTTACCGACTTCGAAACTGCTGGTGTCCAACTTATCTACCGTTCTGTTCACACAGGTTTCCGATTTGCATCCGCTTGTCTATCCTTTTGGGCCGATCAAAGCCATCAAGATTCTTGGATCATCGTCCGTTGGTCCCATGGGGACAACTATCACAGCCTTGGTCGAATACGTGAATCTTTCGAGTGCACAAGAAGCGAAAGAGGCCTTGCAATTCCAACCGTACGCCGGACACCCTATCGAAGTTCACTATGTTTGCGATGCCAGCCCGTCGATCCACACAAGACCTTCTACGTTCCTCTCTGGTTCGCTTTGGGAGCACGGAAAATTCGCTGACATCGGTCTCAACCCATTCGCTATTCCATTCAACATCGGCTCACGTTTCTCCGCTGGAGACCAGATATACAACTCCCCAACAATCCCTAGTGGACTGCCCAGCGATACCCCACTTGCCCCACAGCCCTTCCCCGCACACATGAGACCCTACATGACGGACGCAATCTCCAGGTCAAGCTCTGCTACAAGTTCCAGGTAAGCGATTTACACTAATTTCTATGAGCCTTTTCTCAACACCATATTAGCCGGAGCCACGATGGGCGTCCCCTCAGGCCCTCACGAACATCAAGTTCTTCCTTCAGCCGTGTTGATACCTATCCTTCGTATGCTTAGGACCGTGGAGCACAGTCGTCGCAGCTTCAATCGACCATTAAGATGCTTTCTCTCTCCGCCATAGAGTCTTTCCTCTTCGTTTCTTCGTGTGATAGCTTTGAAGCCCCATCCTGGTCGTCACGTTGCCTCCCTTGGTGTGAAAATATGGGATCATGTATATTCTTTTGTATAACCTGAGACTGTGTGCCTGTATAAATGATTGTGCGCTGTGTTTGTACGTATGCTTTACGGTTGTGGATAAACGTAAGTAATACAGAGTGTCGATGAAGATCGTCGACGTTTGCCCTTCATTGTTCCTTGTCGGTGTCTGTTGTGATGTGCAGGTGTTCACTGTGTCACTGAGCATAACGCGTCGATCGTTCTGCATGCCGGATGCAGCTCTAGAGATCGTCGTCGGTTGGCAATGGGGGGGCGTGAGGATCAGCGACGGGGTGCTCTTGTATTTCAACTTGTCCACGCGATCGAGGTACGACATCTTCTTTTTTTTTTCCAGGTGGGAAGCGGACCCGGGAGGAACGCGTCATAGTAGGACGATCCGATCGTTGTGATTACCCATTCCAATCCAAAGGGGTGCATGAGCAACGGGGGATGATTTGCGCGTTTTTTTTTTTTTTTTTTTTTTTTCTCTTTTTGCACGGAACAGGGGGAGTTCGTGTTCGATTCCAGGCCAGGGGTCGCATGCCAAAGAGTCCCCCCCAAAACGTTTGAGAAAGATGGATCCCCCCCGTGCAGGTGACATGAAATTGCGCCATATATGTTGCAGGGGCAAAGGGAAGGGGGGGAAGGGTTGTCGGGCAGTCTAAAAAAAAAACCAGTGGCCCGGGGGCCGCGATTCCTTTCAGCATCCACAATTCATTTTATTTTTTTTCCGATGCGGTAGGCAGACAAGGAAACCAAAAGGTAGAGAGAAAAGAAAAAGAAAAGAAACCCTCGTTGACCAAGCAGACGACTGGGAAGGGTCCGCCACAGAAACGTGAGGCGGCGAGGACGGCCATGTACAGTAAAAACAAATAGTTCGACTATCAGAGACAAGGGGTAAAATGTAAAAAAGGAAAAAAAAAGTAACTCGTGCTTAGATCGTCTGCGTGCGCGTCTACAAATGGGGGTAACGTGATAAAGAAGGGAAAGCGACAAGAGGGCTCCGTGGGATCGTGCTCAGATGATGGATGTCCGCTAGCTCCAGCTTGAATGTCCAGAACGTCAGCACATCAAAAGAGGTGAGCAGCAAGGGCAGTAGCAAGGAGAGCAGCAATAGCAATGCTATGCACGCTGTTGATGCTGGTGACGGAAGCTGCACTGGTGGCGAGCAAGGTCGACGCGTTGGAGTAAGAAATCGATGGGGTATCCAACGACGAGTTGGAGCCATAGACGTATGAGGTGACTCCAGGACCGGGTGAAGTGGTGTCGTTGCACTGAACGGTGACAGATTGGACGAGAGCATAAAAGTGACCTGATCGATCGTGAGTCAAGATCAGGGGGATAAATAGTGCTGCGTACCAGCAGAGACATAATCAGGGTCCGACCAGTTAATCATACCTCCTCCCCATTGGACGGTGCCCTCAGGTTCGGAGGGGATACCAGCAGCCCAGATACTGTGCGATCAGTCGTCAGTTGCAACGAAACGGGACAAAATTCCTCAGAGACCTACCTGAGTTGGATGCGGCTAGGAGTGTTGGGGAACTGAGTAACATTGGTAACATTGTTGACACAGTCAGACGCGAGCACGGTCCGAGTGACATTGCCATCGACGAGGAAGGTCAAAGAGTCAGGTTGCCAGTCAATCTGGGGGGACGCTTTAGATCACGATGCATCACTGGCGTGTGTTAGAAGAAACGTACAGTATAATCATGCCAGTTGTCATACGTGTCCCCGAGTCCAGTCTCAATGACACCAGCAGTCACAGGAGCTGTAAAGCAAATTCATTGGAGGGCGAAAGGAATAGGTGTTATAAAAACCTACGAATGACGCCTTGCCAGAAGTAGTTGGTTTGACCTTGATCAGTGTTGTTTCCGGGGAATTCCCAATCGATTTCATCTTTGATGCTACTCATGGTGATGGATGCGACGACGACACCGGCCCAACGACCGGATTTCACTAATACGGGTGTGATGAATAGGACAGAGAAATAGGTGGATTGCACATACAACGGGTGGTGATTTGGCCATAATGAACATAGCGAGTGGAGGAAAGTAAAGTACCACCGCCTTGCTGGGTCAAAGTAAGAGCAACGGCGGCCTCGTCATCAGAGGTCGTATTGAGAAGTGTACCTTCCTGGAGCACCCAGTCTGCAGGAAAATGGTAAGCAATTATCTATAACAATTTTGGGCAAGGCACCATATTCGCTCGCATTGCCATTGAAGGCAGTATAGTTCGACAGGATGCGGGACGAGTTAGTCAAGTCATACTAGAAAAGGTGAGCATCGGGAGATTATAACGCGAGCTCTATCTTACGGTTCCACTTTTGCATACGGGGTTTGGCAGGCATGAGTCGAGGGAGTAGGAACCGAGTGGGTCACACCCCCCAAGACAGTACTAGCAACTACGCATCAGCAGGGTGTGCGTCGAGGAAAACACGCGGGACTGACATAGCCGTCTCCGCAAAATCCATATTCGCCTGATAAGATATGAAGAGTGCATGAAAGGGGAATCAGACACGGAACTCACTGCAGCAGGGAAAGTCAGACGAGCATTGGTTCGTGATGTTGCTATTTCATGGGAAGCTGTTGACAAACGGCTCGGGACAGGAAAAAGACAACGACAGACCAGGTGGCCCCCTGTACGGCGAGCGTGGTGGGCAGCAGCGAGGCGAGGAGGGGCAGGGCGGGGAGGAGGGCGAACATACCAGAGCAGAGGAAAGGAGCGTGGGTGGGGGTCACAAAACGAATGGCAAATGGACCCTAGTTGGGCTCCACGCGCTTATGTTACATGGCCTGCGGAGACAAAAAATTACATACGTCCATTCAAAAATAACGTTGTATCCCTATCAATGTAATTTTAGCGCGACTCTCACGTGATCTACGGCGGGCCACGATGTCGACGCGGCGAAACGTCGGCAAAGCTGTCGCGTCTTGTCGCGTCTCCCTCACCATGCCATCCCAGAAACCCGCCGAGAAGCAGCCGTCCTCGGACAACTTGAAGCAAAAAAGTCTCATGAACTTTTTTGCAAAGCCGACGAACAAACCTCCGAAACCGTCTCCTCAAGCACCCGTGCCGGCCGTTTCTGCCCCGTCCGACCTCGAAACCAGCGCCTCGGCGAGCGATCCCATCGATGTTGACATGCTCTCGGACGACCGCCCCAAGTCTCCTGCTATAAGCAAGTCGGTAGGTTCATTGAATTTCTCCCACACGTTGCTCCACTTCGCGTGCTTTTATTAGATCCGTAAGCGCAAAATTTTCATCGCGGACTCCGACGACGACCAGCACGAAATCACGGCGAACCAGAGCAAATCTCCTGTCTACCGCACCTCCTCTCCCGACTACCATGACAGGTCGTCTCCTTCCCGAGGTGAATCTCTCGTGCCTTGCCGAGATTGTACCTAACTGAATCCCTGCACTCCAGGTCGGCCTAAAAAGAAGCGCATGTCTGTCCTTTTGTCTGACGACGAAGAATGCGACATTCCTACATTTGGCTCTCGCTTGTCAAAATACAAAAAGTCACCAGTAAAACATTGTGTGTGCTTGCCTGTGTCCATTATTAACAATGTCACGCTAATTTTATTTCCAGCACGTTCGTCCCGCTCCAATTCTCTGGCAGATGATGACGACTTCATCGTTCCCGATGAATCTGATGAAGAACCACGTGGCCGTTCTTCTTCTCGCGCTTCCTCTAGGACAAGTGTCTCTCACGCATCATCTGGACGTCCCTCTGCTTATGGCGATGACGATGTGGACGAGGACGAAGGACACAAGCCGAAGAAACTGGCCTCCAAACGTTCTGCTCCCAAAAAATCTTCCACGGAAACTCAAGACGGCGGCAACGTGACGTCCAATTTCTTGACTGCGGCTGAAAAGCGCTCCCAGGAGAAAAAGACTGAGAAGAAAGCTACAGAGGACCCATTTGGTTTCCTACAAGATGTCAGGGATGTAAGTCGTTGCTTCTCAATGTCCGATTCACGCTTGACATTGCTGTAGAAAGATGGTGTACGTCCAAATGAGACCGGGTACGATCCCCGTACTCTATACATTCCGAAGAAATCATGGTCAGAATTCACGCCCTTTGAAAAACAGGTGGGTCGCCCCAGGTGTAAACGATGTGTGTATTCACAGCCATTCTAGTTTTGGGAGGTAATGCGATTAAACACTTTTTCTTGCGTCTGATGCCATGATGTTTATCGTCAGATCAAGCAAACCCATTTTGATACTGTATTTTATTTTTCTTTCATTTGTGCCTTTCAGAGCAGCTTAATTATTTGTTAAGATTCTGTTCTTTCAGAAAGGGTAAGGTAATTTCTTTCTTGACTTGCATTTACTGGAACATTTGTATCATTCTCTAGGAAGTTCTTGGAGGTGTGTGTTACGTGCAACTGCTCTGCCTGAGCTAACTTGTTCATAGCTGTATGAAGAAGATGCGCGTATCGGTCACAGAGAGTTTGATTTAAAGCTCACTCAACGAGTGAAAATGTCAATGGTGCGCGAGTTTCCGTTATGTATCAGTTAGTCTTAGCAGATTTGCAGGTTGGTGTTCCCGAGTCGTCGTTTAACTTTTGGGCTGCGTAAGTGTTGCTTCCGTGACGCATATAACCACTGCGGACTAAACGGTGATGTAGCAAATTCCTTGCGAAAGGTGAAATAGCTGTTTACAGCAGTTCACTTCATTAATGCTTGGTGCAGGGTACAAGGTCGGTCGAGTCGATCAATCAGAGACTGCCCTAGGTGCAGAGATGCGCATGGCCAAATCAAAAGGTAAACCTTCTGAGGACAGAGGCAAGGATAAAATTGTGCGAAGGTATGCTGTTACACCTATGACCTCTTGAACTGGCGTTAATCCATCAACAGAGAGCTCAACAAGGTCTATACAAACGGAACTCTCGTTGACGAGGAACTGCTTACCGATGAACAAGCTGGTCATTGCATTTCAATTCGCGAGGACGTTGACACCAAGAAAGGCAGTAGCTTCGGTGTTTGCGTGTTGGACAGTGCAACATCTCAGTTCAATCTGAGCTCTTTCGAGGATGATATTTGCTTCACAAGATTAGAGACATTGATAAGGCAACTGAGACCGAAGGAAGCGATCTTCACCAAGGTGACATCCCGTGTTTGTTGTATTGTGGTGTCGCTGATGTGATGGGAACTTCAAGGGTAACTTGTCCGTGGCGACAGTACGCCTTTTAAAAGCTATACTCCCCTCATCGTGCCTCTGGACGAGCCTTCGTGATGTTGAAGGCTTCACATATGAGGAGACGTTTGTAGAACTGAATAAGATGTTCCGCGGAGGCGAGGATGAATCTATGGGCGAGGACGGAGTCCTCAGCGATGCCGTACCAGCCACCATCCGAGACATGGCTAGTTACCGACCTGCTATGGAAGCGCTCGGAGCGATGGCGTGGTATCTCCGCCAGCTCAATATCGACAAGGATTTGTTGACTATGAAGAATTTCAACATCTACGATCCTATGAAAAGGGGCCAGAACCTGGTTTTAGACGGCCAGACCCTCGGTCATATTGAAGTAAAGGGGATCAAATTAGCTTCGTTTGGTGATGGCTTACATCTTTGAGCAGGTATTACAAAATAACGAAGGTACAGATGAAGGGTCATTGCACAAGCTATTGAATAGGTGCATCACTCCGTTTGGTACGTCCGTCGCCACTTATAGTTCATCCATGCTTCGATGTAACATTGCCCAACAGGGAAGAGACTGTTTAGAATATGGCTTTGCGTTCCTTTGCGTAATGTGAAAGACATCAATGACCGGTGATTATGCAGTTCCTTAGATTTTTATCACGCTTAATGCCCGTCTCTTCGCAGACTTGACGCTGTTCAGGAACTGATTAACCATGGGACATTCGAGGAGGAATTCACAAAATTGGTGAAGGGCCTTCCTGATCTCGAACGCATCGTCTCTCGGATACACGCGAAGAACTGCAAAGTGAAAGATTTTACCAAGGTGCTTTCGGTGCGTGAATTGCAAATGCCCGTCTATTTCACCGCGGTGTTGTAGTGACGATACGTCTTCAGGCATTTAAGAAGCTCAGCGAAGGTCTTGCATTCTTGGCAGATAACTCTGAATCTTTCGAGTCCAAGACGATTCTCGGTCTGCTGCGATCTGCACCAGATCTCACACCTCATCTAAAGAATATAACGTCACGGTTTACCATTGACAAAGGTAAGCATCGAGACTTTCGTGATATTTGTCTCATCTGCTCCAGAAACGGACGAACTGCTTCCTGTAGACGGAAAGGACGAAGTGTATGATGAAGTGATGGAAGAAATCACGAACCTAGAGCAGGAACTTGATGGGCAGTTGAAGAAGTTTGAGAAGAAACTTGGGTGAGCTTGGGATGTGGTTCCAAGCTGATGTCCTTCTAATTTCCCCTTTCTAGATGTTCTCTATCTTGGTGGCACAGCGGGACGGGGAATAAGGCAAGTATTCATTCTTGTATCACAGAAAAGTGTGCGACATAGATTCCAGGAAATTTATCTCGTCCAAACAAAGGCGACCGAAAAAAATATTCCCGATGACTGGGTAAAGAGTGGTGCCACCAAGGTGTGGTCTATTGCACGCACCCCTTCCGTTGGTTTACGAAATTACTTAGGCTGCCAAGCGTTGGGTCGTGCCTTCCTTGCAGCCGACTATCCGTGCATTGAAAGAAGCACGTGAAAACCGTACCACTGCTATCAAAGAATTCAAAGGACGGCTCTATGAGGAATTCGACACTGACCGCGGTGTATGGCTTCGGGCTGTCCGCGTGCTCGCTGAGCTGGATTGTTTGTTCTCACTCGCCAAGGCTTCTGTTGCAATCGGGGAGCCCTCCTGCAGACCTGAGTTTGTGGAAGGGGATGCGGCCTATATCGAGTTCGAAGAGCTGAGGCATCCAACTTTGGCTGAACTAAAGTCGAGTTTTATTCCAAACGATATCAAACTCGGTGGTGATGTCGGACGGATTGCTCTGCTGACAGGTGAGCCTAGATGCGCTGGTCGTGACTTAACGCTGAGGCGCGTTTGCAGGTCCAAACATGGGGTGCGTGATAGTTGTTTTTGTTTGGTCTTTCGATGTCACCAACCAATCATCCCCATAGTGGCAAGTCTACGGTGAGTCCTGCCGAACACCAGCGAACTTTTGGCATGACTCTTCTTAGGCTATGAGAATGACAGCGACTGGTGTGGTACGTTTAAGTTCGTCGTTGCGTTGAGAGATGAGCTCACCATTGCATAGATAATGGCGCAGCTCGGTATGCGTGTCCCTGCTCAATCAGCTCGGTGAGTCGCTTGAGCGTGACTCTAAGGAACCATTTCTCATCAGAGCCGACAGGATTTGCCCTGTTGATGCGATCCTTACTCGCATGGGGGCGTACGACAACATGTTTTCGAATGCGAGCACTTTCAAGGTTGAACTGGATGAATGGTGAATTTTCCATGAATTTTCTGTCACTAGAAAAAATCATTCACGAATACTCGCATAGCTGCAAGATTTTGCGCGAGGCTACCCCTCGCTCATTGGTCATTCTGGATGGTAAGAAAATTATATGGTTTATCGATTTCGCTGACCGGTGTTCAGAACTAGGTCGGGGGACTTCCACTTACGTAAGTTTGCTTGCTTCCGGGATACCGAAAATGTACTCAACTCTTGTGATCTGTAGGATGGAATGGCGATTGCTGGCGTAAGTGGGCGTATACTCTGCTTCACTCCTTGATGATGGATTATTTGAGTAGGCCGTTTTGCACGAACTCGCTACACACACGCTTCCACTAGCATTCTTTGCCACGCACTATGGATCGCTTACGGACGATTTTGCATATCATCCCAATATTAGGAATATGCACATGTCGACAAGCTTCGACGATGAAGAGAAAACGGTGGGATTTTATGTCTTTGCGTGCCTGCGTATTTAAACAATTTGTGTTAGCTCATCTTCCTCTACAAACTTGTTGATGGCGTCGCTTCCTCTTCCTTTGGTACCCATGTCGCCAGCTTGGCTGGGGTGCCTTCTGAAGTCGTATCGAGGGCCGAGGTCATCTCGGAGGACTTTGCGAAACAATTTAGGGCACGGATTGATGGCAAGAAAAAACAGCTTGCGTCGAAACTTCCTCTCGTTGCCCAGGCCGATTTCAAATATTTGATGGCACTTGTGAATGGTGACGCCAAGATTCCCGATGATCCGTACAGGAAACGGGAATTGTTGAAGATGTTGAAGAGCAGCGTGAGATCCTGCTTGTCGTGAACGCTGCACGACTTTTTTTTTTTCTGACCCTTGCTAACCATCGCGTTTGTATTCAACGTCATACCTGCTTTATCTCTGCAATAATGTTGTGCTGTAGTATAGTTATCAACATGTTCTGTCGGAAATGAGACGGGGTGGTTGACGTCACCGTCTGGGGTGAGATTAGTCCAACGGCGAATCCGTCGACGAACTCTGGCCATGTTTGCGAGATCTGTCCAGCCGGACATCGTCTCGCTCTTCTCCTCCACAGGCAGCGATCCCCTGGGGCTGTTCTCTGTCCACGTTGACAGCGCTCTCCCCGCTGATTCGCTCATCCACCTTCTTCATGACGCCACGTCATCTCCTGCGCCCCCTCCACCGGGCGCCCTGATAGCGGCCCCATCCACTTATCGCGACCAACGCACCGAGACGAGTCGGGGGCACGAACTAAACCAGACCGTGCTGCACATCCAGTCTCCGACGCTGCGCAAGACGTTTGTCCGGTGTCCTCCTTCTCTGTCAGCGCCCGCAGATGGCGGCGGCGGGCTTGGGCTGAAGCATCCCTGGCTGCACATCCAAGTCCGAAACATGGGCAGAGACTGGTCGTTTGAGGTATGCATCGTCGACAGCACGGGCAGACACGGCACCGTACGGTGTTCCACCTTTCAGGTATGCACCACCTTTTTTTTTTTTCTTTTTTTTCTAAAGCACTCGTGCTACGCGCTCACGAAACGCGTTTTTTTCCCATTCTCTTCCCAGAAATCGCCGAAGCTGGTGCGTAATCCCGGTGCGTCTCCGTTGCTTCACCTCCCGCTCTCATTTCCGCCCTCGTCGACGAATCCTCTCACGGCGTGGTCCACCATCGCGCTCGACCTGTCGAAATTCGGCTCCCAGTTCGCTTCCCTGGCGCTCAGCCAGCCGTCAAGCCATCATCACATGGCGACGGAGGGAGGGTCTTCATCTCATCATCATCAACCGCTGCCTTCCGGGACGTACTCGCATCTCGCCTTCCTCAAGATCTTTGCGACCTGTCGGTTACGAAGGATCTGGCTCTCCCAGTCCGCCCCTATCACGAGAACGCCCTGGGAATTCGAGCTCTACGGAGATTAAGTGGTTGGTTGACGATTTTGACTTGCTTTGTCGCCCTTGTTGCTCGGAGAGACGTACGATACGATGGCCGCCTTCGCAGCGGACGCTCATCAAAAAAAAACCCCTTGGTTACAAAGTACAATTGGAAATTGAATACGCTTCCCGTTGATTTGGTCAGCCCTCGTTCTCGGGGACGGAGCGCCAGCGCTGATCTAGTCATGGGCAAACCGAACGAGCGGAGCGACGGGCGATGCCGTGATACCAATCTCAGAGCCCGCGTTCGCTGGATCAAGCTTCCTCTGAAAAGTGAGCGCCGAAAGGCGATGGATATGCTGCTCGTGATGACGCATGGGAAAGTGAGTGTGAGAGAGAGGTGCGCCACGTTCTGGTTGGTGCCACACTGCTTGACAATAATCGCGTACGGACCGTCCATTGTTTTTCTGCTCGATCTATGGGCGACGAGGCTGCGCCACCGTCATGGAAGTGACACCACGCCGGGATGACAATGACCCGGCTGTCTCCGATGGCCATGCCTCCGTCAATGCGCCAGCCCGGTGCCATCGAACGGGGCGCATGCTGTTTTCCCCCGCTGTTCGGGTAACCAGGGATGTGCACATTCCCGACGAAGCAGTGGTTTCACTTACTCGAGCGGTTTCTGGCATTCTGGCACTATTTCTTCTGGGAAAAACGGCAATCTCAGATTAACGCCCAGAAAGAGGGGGTGGGCCACGAGGGCTGTTGGATGACTCGGCTCGTTCTTCGAGACCAGCGTCTCTCGCGGTATTACCTTTGCTTCAGAATTGCGCGTCGAGTCGGTCAGTGCGGCTATGCAGAAGAGGGGGGGAGGGGACCCCGTTTAGAGCAAACGCATGCCCGGTAAAACACGGGATCTTCGAGCGGTTTGAAGCTCGCAAACAGCCGTGCAGTGCGTTCTTGGGAACCAAGGTCGAGCATTCTCGTTTCCAAAAACGTGTGCCGCGCTCGCTAGCACGCCATGGGTTGACACGCTTGACTGCCTTTAAACAGCCTTGGCAGCACGTCAGAGGAGTGATCATCGGACCACAATTCCATTTTTTTTTTTACGTTCCCCAACGGAATGGAACGGTTCCGTTCATCAGCCAAGGCTCGGCATTCGACCGGGACAGTCTAATGCCAGTTCAGCCTATC
>JBBPKM010000306.1:0-16851 GCA_038089255.1 Austroboletus rostrupii
AGTGGAAAAAGAGTGGTGTTTTGGTTTATTTGTATAATAGACAGTTTTGTTGCTCACTGTATCTTATTCAAAGGCAAAATAATTGCTTACAACTGGTAACCATCCAACAACACAACCACCACCAACTCCTTGAGAGTTCTATAGTGTGACTGGCAGGTTTGCACATTGTACAATAATAAAATAACTTTTTACTGTTCCAAAGGATGACAGATTTGTTTTATTAGCATATATGATAAAACATAATAGTATGGCATTTTTAACATCAAAGAAAAGATTGGACTATCAAAATCATAGTATGTTCATATTAATATGTGTATGCCTGAAGAAACTACAATGACAAACATACTTGCACTTTCCAACAGTGATCTCCTGTCCATGGTTCATCATAAGAGTGCTTATAATTAGTTCCATTGTGACTAAACAAGTGCTTTGCATCCCATACAAAATGTGGAACAAGAAGAGAATTTTCTAATTGATCAAGTGCCTAGGACCATATAGACCTGGCATAAACATCATAGGTCATGGCTTACTCTTATATATTTCAGTTATTTCATGCTTGAGGAACTAAAAAATCAATAGTGAATGGTATAATATTTGCACAATAGAAGTGGTGACTTACAGGTGTAAGTCCTGCAGTGGCTGAGTTACAAGATGTGTTACACTTCAACCAGGTAGATCAGAGCATAGCCTTGGAAGAACTCAATAATGGCCTCTGAGCAAGAGGGCTTTCAATAGGTAGCACGAGGAAGTGTTCACTCAAGAGTAGAATGAAGACTTGATGCTCAATGGGCTGACTGGAAGAGAACAATCAGGAGCAAGGAACACTTGGTATTGACCAAGGAGAACTAAACTACTGTACATGGCTATGATATAAAGGTTCTTATAGTGGTACACCTCATAGCATGGGCCATCACAAGAAAGGGAAACATATGCAAGACCAGGCAACAGCTGACTGAGGACTGGCTGATCTGAGTAAAAGAATAAATGTGATGAAGGAAATCTGTGATGGCAGATGTGATAATGATGTAGTCTGATATGTTATCATAGGGAGAAAAGGATATGTCCGTATTGGATCATAATGATGAAAAGAAAAGAGAAATTGTAATACTACCCCCCACTTATACTCTTAGCACTGCAAAGAGTCCAACTCACAAGTCCAAGTATCCACCACAGGGGGAGCCAGTTATGTTTGTGTATGCCATATTGTCAAGTCTGTCATCTGACAAGGGAGGAGAGGGTTGCTGAATGGAAGGAGGATGCCAGGGACGTGAAACAGGGTAATGTGTTTGCAGGTATTTACTCAGTATGTTATATCATCGTATCCGGCCGTGTTTGAGGTGTAAGGCCAGGAGCTAGGTGCAATCTGCTTGCACATATGTACTGGCTATGTTATACCATTATTTCCAACTGTGTTTGAGGTGTGAGTAGAACAACTGCTAGGTTCGATCCCAAGCCTTGCACACCACTAATCACTAGATGGCAGGCTCATAATCTGGTACACAGAATCACATTACACCTCAAGCATGGCTGAGAATAATCATATAACATAGTGGGTATATATGCACAAACAGATTGCATCTAGGTTTAAGCCTAAATTGGTGCAATAAATTTCCCACAAATTCCAAATCTGTATTTGTATTTGTTCACTAAATTTGGCCATGTAGACAATTGTAGAATAATAAAATGGTATCTATGCAGTTTATATTGGCAAATATGTCCAAGTTACAGATATCCGGCATATGTTAAAAATGTGCAAGAATTGGTTTGCATTACACAGGCAGCCTCAATTAAGACCTCAGAATTAATCCACTACTTACCAATGTAATGCACTTTGCCGGTATAAATATGTATCAAAATATTAATTTACAACATATTTTGGGCATATTTTTGCTATGTAGTTGGATATGATGTAAAAACATACTGTTGTCAACAGAGTTTTGGTTGGATGCAATATTATTTTCTTGCTATGTCCAAGAATATTATTAGGGTTCTTATTTAATTCTTATTAAAAATATTTTGTTAACTTTGTTTGAACAATAAATGCATTCTCCTAGGCACAATCTGTTCTTACATAAGTGTTGACTCAGCTAGTTAAACTCTTTCAGCCGTATTTCTGGTATTAGCTTTAGTCTCCCTTAATCATAGGCTGGATCTTCAGCCTCTGCTCCAGCTCCCTGAGGTTCTCATCAAGTCCTCTTGTATCTCTAGTATTCTGGCATAGCCATATGGTGTATGTTACAACTCGTCCCTACCTTGGTAGCCCCACTACACTTTTTCCTAGATCAGCCAACTCTTACTTCTCCTACCAGAGATCCCTCTGCCCCTGTATGCTCCTGGCATCCTTCAGGCCTCTTCTGGGCTCTCCTGAGCCATTTCTAGGTCATCACTAGATGCCCCTCATCAGTGGCTCCTTGTGAGCCTCCAGCCTCCTCCTATCCCTGGATCAGGATCACAACCTGATCAACCTATTCTGCATCGCATCTGGCATCCTCCAGATACTCTCCCAGTCCCTTGCATATCTGGATCATCCATCTAGCCATTCCTGATCTCCCTGGATCATGTCCTCTTCACTGAGTCCACATGGTCTCCTTATCCAGTCATCCATCTGGTCTCCTAGAGGCACTCCCAGGTCTCTAGATCTCTCCTGGAACTTGCTCATAAAGATCTCCCTTGTATCCAGTTGAATCAGCCTCCTCTGATGCTCCTCCTTGACCACTTCTCCCTGATCTGGCTCACAATTAGATCAGAGTCTTTTTCTGCACCCATATCTGACTTCAGGCCCAACTCCTGGAAGTCCTTCTTTGATCATCTATGCATACTGGGCTTCTCCCTGAAGCCACCTATTGTTATCTGGGCCATCAGGCCACATCCATGTCCACTTCAGCTTACACCAAAGGTTAAAGCATCTTTTGTCATATCTGATTGCTATCAGATGTTCTTCTGATATTGCCAGCCCCTCTGACCTATTGAGATAACACTTTACTGTGACTTTACCAGAACTCCAGATCATCTTCTAATCTTGGATCCAACCAAAACCCTTTGATCTTTACAAAAGACTCAAAGCCAATCATCCTTCATCGCTCCAGGCATTCCCCTGGATGCTCCTCAGTCCCCTCTGGTCTTCCTTTCCACCTCAAGGCTCTTTGATCCATATCTGGCACCTTCCAGATATGTCTCCTCCTTGTATTTGTCACTGATGGCTTCTTGCCATGTGCCCCTCTTGATCAGTCACATCTAGACCACTCTAGAATCTTTCCAGACATTGCTCCGACCCATCAGAACCATCCCTGATATGTCTCCACTTCCCCTGCATCTAGATCTCCTTCTCCTCCTGGAACTTCTCCTGGTCCTCTAGATTCTGTCTGACACTCTTAGTGCGCTCCCCGCTTGATCCCAAGACATATCTGAACCTCCTGGACTCTCTCTGTTACAATTTGTCCCTACTTTGTGTAAGGACTCCATCCCTGCTGAGCGCGGAAACCGCCTCCCGACCGTCGCGACACCGGACTCACTACTTAGTACGTTCCCCCTATTTCATACTCTAATTTCCCCTTTTTCGTACTTCACTTCGAAAGCAAGTCACAGTCAGAGTCTCAGTAACGACCTCACGAAACGCATCGCTCCGCTCGTCATTCCCCGCAGTGCCGGGACATCGATATTCATCGCCTCGACATTTTACACCTTCCTTTTTTGTACTTATCGCTTAGTCATCGACCCCTGTCCTCGTCCGGACACAACGCATCCAAAGTCCTTACATTGGTGAAGTGATTGCTGCACACCAGGAATGCTCAATTATGAACCAATAAAAAATTGAGCAGCTTTGACAAGAAAAGAAACAGGCCAAGCTTGTTGCTCAGGCACTTGTTTAACAAGTAAAGGAAGCCTTAGAATATGCTGCTAAAGTGGATTAACATATCTGAGAATTTATTGGATCATAAAACTGAGCTGGCAGTAATCTGGCCAATATAACAGAAGAAGAATGCCCTAATTATGGTGGTAGTTCAAAAGTGGAAGCAATTGCAGACTCTAGAAACTACAACAGTTCCAGGGCCAAATTCAAGAAGTAGTGGATGAAAATGAAGGCTTGGATAGAAGCAAACCCTTTCTAGTTCACTATAAAGGCCCCTAGAGGGCAAATCATTCTACATGGGCTAAATCATGTCTTTGCCATGCTATCTAGATTGAAGGGCACAAAAAGAAGCTACTACTCAAAGATGGAGCTCAACAAGCTCACTCAAAGTACATCAATCCTCACAAACTGGGCAGTGTTACAATATGATATTGAAATGCTGTTTAGGCCTCTATTATAGAAGGATTGGGCAATGAAAGAAATCTTTCAATATAAACAAGGAAGCTCAAACATTTACATGTTCCTTGCAAAGTTCAGGACCCTTGCTTGGCAGGTAGGATCCACTGAAGAACATGCCATCTATCTCCTTCAAACAAATATGGAAGATAAAATCAAAGAAGAAATGTTTTAACAGAGTTTAAGAGGATATGGTCTTGATGAAACCATGGCAAACATTTAGATGATTAGAACATGCCAAGAAGCTTTCAGAATAAGTCTGGGCAAAAGAAGGAATGGGGCTCAAAGCTCAACAATTAAAAAAGAAAGGTCAATATGGCCTCAACAAACAAAAAAAAAAAAGAGCTCTATTTGCTTCTTGTATAGTAAGATGAAGTATGCATCCAAAGACTGCAAGAAGCCCACAGAGACTTGCAGCAAATATAGATAGTGGGGTTCATACAAGAACATCTGCTCAAAAAAAAGCTACTAGGAACATATCACAAAAGAAGAAGGCACCATATCCTAGGATGATGGCAATGAGAAAGAAGAGAAGATGTCTTCCTCAGATCCATTCATGGAGATCCAAGGAATAACATATGATAAAATGTGGGCCCATTTCTACAAGATGGAAAAAGAAAAACTGAAGGGGAACTAGATGATCTAGAGGTCTGGTTTTCACATCAAAATAAGTATGATATGTTAGAAGTATTTAATACTCCTAAAGCAAGTGAAGATGTTTCACAAAGGGATAGGTGGTTAGCCAAAAGCTGCATTAATTCACTATTGGCCCAAGGATATGAACCTGCAGGCATTGAAGTTCAAAGTGATGAAAAAGACAGGATTAACAGGCTAGAAGTAACTTCAAAAACCCTTTTTATATTGGCCTAAATTGCAATGTTTGAAATATATTGCCAGGTAGTGTGGGAATTTGCTATACAATTGCTCTGTAGATCATGTGATTTGGTTTACATACTATGGAGATATAATTGATTCAAATCAGTATAATACTAAATCAAAGAAACAGAAAAAAATTATATTAGTATATGGAAAGATTTAGCTTTTCATATCAAAGTCAAAGCTAGGCTAGCATTTTACTAGTTGCAAATTATATTCCATATTTTTCTCATTTCCTAGATAATGGTTCACTATACAAGAAATATCTCATTTTATATTTCTAGCTACTTGATTCATGTCTACAAATGTAATGACTTAAATGTTAAGGAAATACCATTTGTAACACTACCCCCCTTTTATGGATCAAATACCTGGGTGATCCTACATGGTGCAGAAATGGTATCAGTGTCATAGGGGTTAATAAACTAAACCAATCCATAAAGGTAGAATATATTTCCATCTTTGGATTAAGTTCATGAAATAAGGCAATAGCCTTCTTCATATTAGATAGATTAGATAAGAGTTTCCATGTATGCTCTAAGGTATTGTATCCTGCCCAGTGGATTAAATATTTCAAATATTGACCATATGGTCCACTTTATATTCAACCTCCAATTTCTTTATAACATGGACTGGACCAAGGTGAAACACCAGTTGATCTTCTTTTTGTGATAAATAAGGTTAGATTCTAAATATGTTTATCACAGGATGTGTTTTTATTGTGTGGAGAAGTTTCAGCTTAACTCCATTATTTCCCACACACTTTGTAATAAGATCCAAAATGTGAAAATAATATTTAAAATTGAGCTCAACATTCATAAATAGAGCAGATTTAAAGTTTTCTCAGGAGAAAATATAATGATGAAGACTCTGGGTACAAACAAACATGTACCCACACCTCAAATGTTAGATTAATATGAAGTTTAATATGATATTCACAATTTTTATTCACTAGGATTTCAAGTTTAAATAGAAACTAAACTCCTGCCCAAACTTTGCATTTTGATGGACAAAGAAACCATATGTTATTTTTCAAGTTTAGATTCATATTTTGGCTAGGGGCTGAATTCAAAGTTTCATCTATTGGCAAAACTAATTATCCAATGATCACAGAAACCATGCCCAATAATTTTCCACTCTGCATTCAACTCACAGGAGATGCCCAATTGCCTATAAAGATTCCATATACCATTTACAGCAGTGAATACAACAGTGAATTGCATATTAGTCCTATGTTAATTCTTGGTGCTAAATAGATATACAAATACAATAACATACCTTACAGAGTGAGAGCACTATCACAATCTTTCTCAAGAGTTTCCACCATGCATAGTGACCAACCATCCAAGAGCAGCTTATGCTCTCCAGCATATTATCAAGCTCAATGGAGTAAACTCTTGCTGGAAAATAGGGATAAGCATAAAATGTGTTGTATTTCTTTGAAACATTGCTTAGTGGACACTGCCTTTGGACCATAAAGAGAAAGAGAAATGTATCATTAGCCTAATAAATATACTTAATATACCCAGGCACAGGCAATAATAGTTGATCTCCATAAGGATAGAATGTAACCAACAAATTGCAGAGATGCATGAATGAGCAGCTATAAATGACTCCAGTACTGTGCTTGAGATTGGCATATATAATACCAGTATGTAGTCTAGTTAATCACTGAAGGTCATCAGGTAAAGTGGTAGGCCTATATTTGGCCATGTTTGACAGAATCAAACTATCCACATTTGTATCATTGTATTCAAATGCTTGGTCAAGTAGGATTTTGCATTGGTGAATGGCAGGTGGGCAATCAGGGTGAAAAACCCATGCATATAGTCTTGCATCTTTGAGGTATGAATGCAGCATTGTAGCCTCTGAAACACTCCAACTACTAAGGCCCAAATGTAAGGGACAAAGTAGATCTTTGATATCTTTAAGAGTATCACCTTGGGCTGGGGCACCAATGGTTTGCCTTCAAAACTTGCTGGTGAAGTCTTGACACCATGCCTTGCTAGCTGGGATTGTCTACCCCTTACTAGGTCAAGAACTTGAGAGGACTTGCTTAGAATAGATGGAAATCCCTTGACTTTGGAGGGGGGATCCAAGACTTCAAGACTGGAGATCTGGTCCTATTACCCTGGAGGTTTATACATGAAAAAACTATATACATGTATGTACATGGGATTTAAGATATAATATATATTACTTAAATAATAGTTTGTTATTGTCCAATAGAAATACTCTAAATACTCATTAATGTCATAAGAGTCATGAGAAGTGTACCATTCTGCTAGAGCATATTGTCATGACAAATAAGAAGCATTGATGGCATAAGACCAGCATGCATATCTAATAAGTTAGCATAGCCTTCAAAACTGTGGTCATGAGGTCATGTTCTTCATGTATAGCCTTGCAATGGAAGGGAATCCTGTATTTCTTTAATAATTACCATGAGGGAACTTGCATGGTGTGGTAGCATGCTGCAACCATGAGGCATAAATGAGGTGACTTCCATATGAGTCATAGATAAGGGGTGAGTCCTTGTGACTCTTAGATAAGGACTCTGAGTCAGAGAACAAGATTCTGGATCTTGGTGTGACTCGGGAGAATAGATAGGGCATAAGGCAGATATAGCCATGCCATGAGGGATTAGTCAGGCAATCCTAGACCCTTTGAGGAACAGCCATCTTGTAACTGGTGTAACTTGCATAAATAGAGTTCAGGGCATTCCCTAATCATGTAATCATGCCAGTGATCCTTGATAAGATATTCAGGGAAAATAAGATAAAATCTTGCAACCAGGCAAGACAAGTCGTAAAAATGAAAAATAAGGCCATAAAGGCCACTTCTCTTTTGATCTTTATAAATATCACCTTTCAGGCTCTTTTTCTTGTACCATAACAGTCTCAGATTTTGCTATAACAAATAATCAATGCTTGTTGACTTCATAGCTATAAGTGCTTACCAGTTCTATGATTACTTGGCACATGCTGAAGTACATCAATGAGATGCTCAAAAGAAAAGATCTACTATGAATAAACAGGCCCAAAGAGCATAAGGTAGTCAAATATGTGAAAAGCAGCATGATGGTTAGGTCGTAAGCCAAAAGTGGAATAAAGGCACCTCAACTGTTCCACATAGCTGGTGATACACTTGTGGTATGCCAATGCACATTCAACAGTCATAGTCCATGCACAAACTAGATATACAGCTGAAACAAGGGCTATGGTGTGGTTGAGGCAGATGCTAGCACTGATGTCAGGCTCTGATTCCAAATAAATGCTGATCAACACAATAGGAATATAGATAGTAATGAGGGACTGCCACTTATCTGCTTTGACAGTTTCTGCCACTGGATCACCAAAATTGTGCAGAGGAGGCTCAAACCACAATGGCACCAAGATATTCTGAATAAGTTTACAAATTTTTTCCAAAACCACTTTTGTATCTTGGGGCAGCAACACCTCTAAGATACTGACAAGGGGCTTTTGAAGACACTATAGAATATTATTAGAAAGATATTCACTAAATAAATCTACAAGAGCAGTCACATAGTCAACCTTGAACACTTTCTTTGCCAGAAGTGTGTAGCCCAGGAACTGACAAACATACTACAAAGCTCAAGTGTTTTTCTGGCATAGATTGTGTTGAAGCAATTGCAGGCAGTCATCAAACTTATTTAACAGAAAAATCTGGATAACAAGGAGGTTATGGATGGCCATTACCTGAAACATCTCTTTGGCCATCATAGAAGGTGCTGATGCAGCATCTATTTGGATAGATTTTAAGTCATGGTGAAAGGCAGGAGGCATTGTATTTGTAGCATGAAATGAACCTTCATTAGTAAAATGTATATATTCTCAGGTTTATATCATATGTCAAGAGGCAGATTGAGATACCATAGATATTAAACTGGTCAAGGCCTTCATTCTGCAAACACACATGCCTTGGAGATTGAAAAAGTCAATATAGAATGTAAAAGCATATCTTCCTTCATCTCCTTAGTCAACAAAAAGTCTTCTTGACTGTGGGCCATCAAATTCTTGCAGGAATCAGGCCTCAAAGAGGTGCTTGACATGTTGTGGAGAGGGACTAGACAAGGAGATGACAAGGTCATTGCAGAATTGGTCCATTAGGGTCTCAAAAGTTTTGTAGGACAAAAGACTAGGAAGATAATCATTGAAGTTGTGGTAGACAAAGGGTTTTTGAGGTGAAGTTTCATCTCTCTACATCACCTTCATAAGTGAGATGCCACATTCAGTTTCTAGAGTTGCATGATTGTCACAGAACTCAGAATAGATCAAAGCACTGCATCCTGGATGGTATGTTGGTGAATATGTGCAGTGGCACACTGAACAAGTCACATATATGATAGTCGTGTAGACAATATTTAATTTGCTAAGTGTATTGTTAATTGTTATCAGTATTTGATTCACCATGTTCACATGAGAGATGCTAAAAATACCATTGATCCACTGAAATGCCAGATGCAGGAGTAGGGACAGGAAGCTGAGAATAAAGTTGCTCTCCCATTTGATCATTCCCAACAATATACTGCAGAACAGAGTGATGGTAAGATTGACTTGAGCAATAGTACTTGAGTACTCAATAGGGCACTGCCCATAGTTCTCTGTTATAAATTCCAGTTGGCTCAGTGTGCATAGTTATAGAAAGAGATGACATACCAGTGTCAATGATCACAGGCTTGTGGAATTTTGCAGGAATAGTAGCCAGAATCCACGACTGCAGCTAAAGCTCAAGCTGATTCAAACTTTTGGAAGCCTGCTTTTTTCACAAACATACAGTCTCTATGTTGTGCTTGATATCATTCAGGGTGTGACAAAGAACCATCAACTTCTTTTGGAGCATGGTGATGGATATGCTGGATGGATCTAATAGGAGGTGAAAGCATCAGTTGGCATGATGCTCAATGTTGGTTATCAACTTCATTGCCTCAACAGAATGTTGATTAGTGTCTTACTTGGAAAGTATAAGGGGAAACAAGATGGAACTAGTCAAAGTGTGTGTAATGTTGTGATCAGGCAGCAAGAAGTGCTTGGAAGAGGATGAGGGGGCTAGGTTATTTCCTTCTAGACTCATACACAAAAGGCTAGCAGTAAGATCTAAGATAGAGCAATGGAGTCAGATATAGAATGCTTGCTATACAACAATCACACCATCATAATTAAATAGCAAGGAGTGTTTGCAAGAGTGCTGGGAAGTTGGGCTAATAGTGTCAAGAGCCATACATGAAAGGCTAGCAGTAAGAGCTGAGACAAGGACAATGTTAGATGCAAATCATGGCAGCTTACAATGCACACCACAGCATTGGTCAAATTGCCATTATCACTAAGTGAAGGAGTAACATCTATAGATGGATAGCCTGCATTCTCTGGTGCTGACACTTCCTCAGTATATGTTGGTGTCGCTTGAATGAGCTGGACTCCATTGAAGTTTGAACATTCATCTTAGATACATTTCAAGTGGGTGGGTAAATTTCTAGTGTCTATGAGAAGACTGCTTGCCTTTGCAATAATGCACTTTTCACACTTGCACTATTTAAAGACCAGAAGTGAGGGAGGCATAAATCCTACACAATATCAGCCTAATCAAAGGACAATCAATCTATGGTGTACTGAGGTTATTTATCTGGATATTTATAGTTTGGTAGGAACCTTTATAAGAGAATAAGGACAAGGGTCTAGAGACTTCATTTTCTAATGAAGGTAATTAATAACAGTGATCTTGTTCAGGAAATAGCAATAGGAAGATTGACATAAACATAGTTACCTTATATTTGATATTACAATCTGCTATGCTGATGGCATAGGGAGATTAAGAAGGGAAGAGTAAAATATCATACTACTTGATATTATACATTACAAGTATATAATATTGAATATAGACTTTGTCCACTCTGAAGCAAGTTGGATTACATCTGATGTTGAATTATAGATATCTATTGCTCCTCCCTGTATTGCAGGTTCATTCTGGTTCTGGGCTTTATTTACAAAGTCCAACAGACATATTGCTGTTTTCTTAAGTGTGTCCAGGTCAACAAGCATGGCAACATCAACCAGAGGCTTGTAGAGCTTTGGGCCAACCTTAACTCCGAAGTGCATACATCATTGTTGGAACAGCTATGAAATAGTACAGGGTATTTTGTCAGCTATAGAGGCAAGCTTAGGAAGGAATTCTACTTACAGAGTGTTTGTTGATTGATTTCATTGCCAATAGAAATGGAATCAGAATAAAAGGCCATATAAACAAGATTATTCAATCCACAGCATTCGGTTTTGGAACTTGAACTCTGTATTGATGTTTCCATATCCAAACCAGAGCTTTCTTGCTCCCTATAGTAGGTAACACACTTGCAATAATGCAATAGCCTGGTATATCATGCATTTGTATAGTACTTCATCATGTATAACATCAAGTGAAACCTCTATTAATGCAAGAGTTTGCACCAAGCTGCCTATTAAATGAGGCAATTTATCCAACAACCCACCCATCTTCCTTTCAAATAGGTATATGCTCCTATTGTCACTACCACCAATAATGAGTTTTGCATCTTCTGCAAACATAACTTATTTGGGTAAAAAGATGTTCAGTGGGTCCATAGTGAAAGTTTTGATCAGGTTTCTATTGTCCAGAAGGTACAGGCTGAAATCATTTGTAGCATTGTTGATAACCACCAACTCTTTCTTCAGATGGACTGTGGCACAGCCACTGTGGGATCCTAAGTCAGTAAAACTTAGAATGTGTTGAAATATTGCTCACATAATGGTCTCATATTGGTGCTCATTAAAAACAACACCACTGGTTGTATTGATCCAAATACTAGAGTACTCAGGCATTATCATCAGCTACAGTAATCTAATCACTTACACATTGCCATTAAATAGCCCAAACACATAAACAATCCCATGATGCGCAAAACTGATTGACTTTGGCATAGTGTGGTTCAAGCATCCTAAAAATACTAACTAGAGCTGTAAATTGGCATTCAACAAGAGGATCTGAATAATAGAGTCCTAAGTTTCAATGGCAATGCAAGCCCCAGCTTCAGACCACATAGGATCATATGAAATACAAGTAATTTCAAATCCTTCCTTAAGCTTTTGCATACAGATTTCCTGGTGCCATTTCTTTCTAGAAGATAGAAGGTAAGTACCATCCCTATACTAATGACCAATACTCATGTCCAAGGGATATGCATGCATAAATACTAGATATCCTAGCACTGTAGCATAGCAGAGTGTTTCTGTTGTGCCATAGTACTTGGTCTTAATCCACATGGCACAATTGACAGCTCTGTGGAATTTTGGATTGGAGAAAGAAACTTCTTTGTATGACATGATATCCCAGACTCTAATGCCACACATACCAAAAGCCAAGTCCTTATTAGAAAGGATGTTACAGTTCAGAAACTTACTGCTTATAGTGAGATCACTAGAATGCAATAAAGCAAGGGCATGAATAGAGTCCTCACAAAAGTGCAGGGAGGCTGGACTTGTATAGTTACTGTAAGACATTGTGAACAAGGTAGTTTAAAGGTCAATGCATCATAGGACATCTATTTAGGTTGTAGCCATCATAGCCTTAGTATTGTTTAATACTTTGGGCCAGATTGTTGCTATCATGGAATGCACAAGTTATTGTAAGATAACATAAATTAAAACAATGAAATGAATTAGATGTAATTGTGATGTGCTGTGAGACAATATCAGACACAGGTTGGATCTATCTGGGCCTACTGTTATGCTTCGACCAGGTAGGTAGAAGCATAGCCCTTGTGAGACAAGAACCAAGTGTAACTAGGTACCCTTGGGCTAAGAGTTCGAGGTTATATTGGATAGCATCCACTTGATAGTAGGACAAGGTCTGTTTGACTAGGAGACCAAGCAAAAAAGAGTGCTTGGGAGCTAGTACAAAAAAGAGATGTATTCAGGAGAATACAAGGGAGAACTAAGCTAAAGTATAGGAAACCTGTTGAGGGGTTTATATACATAAAGGAGAATTTGAGGGCAGGCTTGTATAGTACAAAAGAAGACTGTGATAGTAAGCATGTATGCATAAGTGCTGACTGATGTATCAGTCAGCAAAAGGTGATGAGTCAAAGAAAATGAGTAATGAAGGAACCAGTATACCAGTACAATAGTTGCAAGATAATTGAGTGACTATTATAAGAGGAAATATAAGTCCATATATAGATGTATAAAAGAAAAGAAATAGAAACTAAGAAAGAATCATAACATTACCCCTGTAGTATATTCGAAGTCATTGCAAAGAACCTAAAGATCTAAATATCTGCTGCAAGGGGAGCCTGTGATGTTGGCATAGGCTATATTATTTAAACTATTGTCAGTGGGTTCTGGGGAAGGGACTCTAGAAGAAGGAGAAGGACACCATGGACGATGTGCAGGATAGGGATGTGCACAAGTAAATATTCATGCACTAGAATGAAACCCAGCAGGAAAGATTGGGAGACCAAAAGTGACTGTAGCACAATGGAAGAAGGACAAGACTGAAAAGTGATGAGATGAGGATGAAGATGATGGGGGCAAAGGCTCAGGAGTAGAGCATGCAAGGGGACAGCAGTTAGCATAATGACCTGGCACCCATCTAAGGCACTAAGTACACTGGAAGAAATGACAATCTATTTGAACATGATTTTGTCAGTGGCATTGGAAGCAGGTTTTGTGGTATCAAGGATGATTGGCAGGGAGTAGGTCAAATCTGTCATTCCCAGTCCACCAGGCTTCCATTTGTTGAATAAGTCATTCTTCCAATGAGTTGAGGGCAGAGGAAGAAGCCAAAGAAGTAAATGGGGGTGGTGTGGTGAGCTGGTCGACTAACAGTGTTTTTGTGGCCAAGTCCTTGCAGTACCTGTCTATGTCCATGAAAAACTTGGTCATGTCTAGTTCATGCATGGTGGTGATAAGATCCCTTTGAAGATTGTCATAGATATGGATAAGGTGTTGCCTATAGAGGGCAGTTCTAGCGTCCTACAAAAAAATGTTCCCCATAGTTCCTAATGATCCACATTGAAGGTATGAGCAGTAAAGGGTGTGAGTGGTGGAGTTGGGATCTAAATGATTGTCAATAGCTGTGGTGAAATGGGAGTCAGTGAGGATCTGTTTATAAGCAACCAAATACATTAGATTGACAATTGGTTCTTTGAAGTGATGTGTGATATGAGAAGTGTCAATGGCAAGGATAGTAGTTGGAGAATTCAGAGTGGCTGTGATGGCTTCAATAGTAGCAAGAGTGATGAGGGAGGTAATAGGATGAGTTGGCAAAAGAGATGTTACAGTAGAGTTAGAGAGAGAGGAGACAGAGGAGGTGGAGACAGTGTTGGTATTGGGCGAGGACATTGTTGGAGATTGCAAGTGATGGTTTGAGTGCATTTAGGAAAGAAAATAGAGGGGTGAAGCTTTTTATAGGCTTGAAGAGCAGACTTTGCATGTTTAAGATCCTGTTCTGGGACCCAGGAGTCTTCCTTGGCTGAATATGTCTTCCATCGGATCAGATAAAAACAGGATTGCAAAGCTCTGTGATGCTGTATGATCTTTTCTTTTTCATATTCTTTTTCACTGGCGATAAGGTCAGGAGATTGTGCAGGGAAGTTCTTCCCATAGATGGCATTCTCAGTGTATTTAGTAAGAAGGGACATATGAAACATGTTGTGTATTTTTCATGCAGCAGGGAGACAGAGTTGATAGGAGATAGGGGAAAGGACCTGGATAAAAGTAAAAGGTCCTTCACATTTCACTGCAAACTTTGGGTTGGAGATAAGCCACCTCAGGTTTCGTGCTTCTAGCCAAACCTTATATCCTTTGGTGAATGGCATAAAGCCTTGTCTAGATCATGCAGCCATAGTTTGTCTAGCGAGCTCATGTGCTGCAAGAGCTTCTTCCTGAGCAATGATAAGGTTTTTGAGCTGGCTCTTGATTGCAGGGATTGTTGATGGTTTGGTAATGGTGGGTAGGGCAATGGGTTCATATCCCATCATGAGGTAGAATGGTGATTTGCCAGTAATGGAGTGAGGGTGGTGATTGTGAACGAATTTGGCTGTGGTGATATGATCTGCCCATATTCCAGGGGTGTTTCCACAGACAATGTGAAGGTAGGTTTCAATTTCTTGGTTGACTCATTCAGTTTCGCCATCTGTTTAAGGATAATATGTGGAGGAGAGGGCAAGGCTGTAGTTTAAAAGTTTCCCCGGTTCTTTGGTGAAGGTGGAGATGAACTGTGGTTCTCAATCTGAGATTATTTTATTATACAGTCTGAATCACCTGTAAACTTTGTGGAAAAAGAGTGTCATGATTCCTTCTGCAGTGACAGTTTTCTTGGTAGGGCAGAGAATTACCCCCTTAGTAAGCCCATGGTCGACCACAACCAAAAGGGAATCAAAACCAGAGAAAAGAGAGAGATCAGTGATCAAGTCATAGGAGATCTGTTGGAAAGGGCAAGTACAAGTAGAGGTGATGGAAGTCAAAGGAGGAACTGATAGGTGAGTGTTAGACTTGTTTTGCTGGCAAATGGCACAACCTGTGATGTAGGAGCAGACAGGAGGCTAAACCAGGCCACCAAAATTTAGTGGCAACAAGTTGTCAAGTCTTCAAGTATCTGGGGTGGCCAGCAGTTACATGGTCATGGCAGCGAGCAACAATGGAGTGGCAGAGGGTAGGGTCAGCAGGGACATAGATATGGTCACAATAGAAGAGCACACCATCTTGGTATGTCTAATCAGAGAGGCAAGATCAAAGAGCTGCAGGGAGAGTGTTATTGATGGATTGGAGAGACTGAAGGACCAGGGGGTCAGTGGAGGAGGCAGAGGAGATCTTCTCATGAAGGGCAATGTCAATGATATTATCAAATAATAAAGGTGGGAGGAGAGTGACTGCATTGTTGTTGGCAGAGTCATCAGGACAACAGATCAGGCAATGAGATAAGGCATCAGGATCAGCAAGAAGTGTGCCCAGGACATGGATCATCTTGAGATCATGATCAGTGATGTCCAGAAGCCATCACACTTGGTGTCAATTAAGTTTTTGTGGCTATTTGAAATATGTTAGATTCTTGTGATCTGTAAAAACTTGTATGGAAAAGGAGGAGCCAAGAAGATAGTGGTGCCAGGCATGGAGGGCATGAATGACAGCCAGAAGTTCTTGGTTGTAGATGTTATAGTTTCATTCTATGGCAGAGAATGTTTGAGAAAGGCAAGAGCATGGGTGCCAATCTCCATTCTCATCAGTTTGAAGCAGAATTCCTTTCATAGCATATTTCGATGCATTTGTAGCAATGGCCAATGGCTTAGAAGAGTCTGGGAGATGAAGGACAGGTTGGGATAAGAAGATTTCTTTGAGGCAAAGGAAGGCTCAGTTGCAATCTTCTATCCAGGACCAAGGGTGATCCTTTTTTGTGAGGTCTATGAGAGGCCATGCAATATCCAAATATCTATTTATAAAGGGTCAGTAGAAATTGGCAAAGCCCAAGAAGGAGTGTACTTCCTTTGGTTTCATAGGGGTTGGCCATGATTTGATGCCTTCAAGTTTGATAGGATTCATGGCTAAGAATCCTGGTTTTGTGATCATGCAAAGATATTCTACCTGGTTGAAGTTGAAAAGATATTTTTGAAGCTGGAGTGACAGGTTTAGTTCCCTCATTCA
>JBBPKM010000307.1:0-16827 GCA_038089255.1 Austroboletus rostrupii
CGGTTCTCATAGTAGGTAACTGCAACAAACTTGAAGCTTCGGGAACAAGACGACTCCTTGGGCGCTACATGATATGTTTGCATCCCAGCCATTTTACTTTGCCGTGGTCGTGGCATCAGCTATCGCTGCTCTGACAATCGCAGTATCGGTGGCGCTGACTGGCACGGCGACCGACTCACGACTCGAATCTCGGGCGTTTATTTTGCCTCCTGGCGCCGTGGTACATATTTTCAACCAAATATCGAGAACCGAGTAGTCAATGACAAGCTTCAGCGTATTCTTCCATCCGAGTACAATGTCCTCAGTGCAGACTATGCGCAATGGCGCACCAACAACTCGTTCGTTGGCTTCAACCCCACGAATGCCACTCCGCCGTTAATTCAAGTGTTTGATCCTTCCTTCCTCGACGTGACGGGTCCGAATGCAACGATTCGGCTCGTATCGTCACAGCCGGGCTATGCGTTTGCCCACGAAGCGCCAATATACGTCCCCAGCCTCGACATCGTTTTCTTTTGTAGCATGGCTGGCGATCCTCTCGGTTCCAGTGGTTGGCACAAAAACAGTGTCGTGTTCATGCTTAACATGACGCGCGTCGACGGCGCGCTCGCAACTACCGTAGACGAAGTCAATATACGGGCCCAGGCTGTGAGCAATTGGAGGCTCTGTAGAAACATCGGGTATCGCTCACGCGTTGGTCTAGTTGGACTTGCCCGACACCGTGCAGATGGTCAACGGAGGCACAGGGCCTTACAAAGGAAATCTCCTCTTCGTCGCCGAGGGGCGAGCGCATCTGCCTCCTTCGATCGTGCTCGTGAACCCGAGGCCACCGCACAACACGACGGTCGTGTTGGACAACTTTTACGGCAGGCAGTTTAACTCGCTCAACGATATCAAGGTGCTACCAGGCACGGACATCATGTTTTTCACGGATCCTGCGTCAGTGCTGAATGTTTTCTTGTGGAAAAATGCTAATGGATGCATACTTGCAGATATGGCTGGCTGTTGGGATTCCGTCCTGAGCCAAAGTTACCTTTCCAGGTCTATCGCTTTGATCCTTCGACTGGCCAGGTTCGCGTGGTCGCCGATCAGTTTGTACAGCCAAACGGTATCGCTTTCAGCGCAGACGGTAAAAGTGCATTCATGTGAGCATCTGCTTCATCCCACGTCGAGGGTATGCTGCATGTTATTTCAGTGCGGACTCGGGTCTCTTGGGCAAAAATCTACAGCTGAAGGAAACGAATCCCTCTACGATGTACGTGTTTTATTTTCGGTTATCTTTGACCTCGTCCTTGACCTGCATGTCAGTTACCAATTCGACGTCCATCCGGTCACACATGCGTTTATAAACCGCCGCGTATTTGCGTTCGTTGACTCGGGCATTCCAGATGGTATCCAGCTCGACACCAAAGGGAATGTGTACGTGGGATGCGGAGACGGTGTGCACGTGTGGAACACTGTGGGCACGCTTATTGGAAAATTCTTCATCGGCGGGGTATCGCCACAGATGATCTTTACGAAGACGGGTCTGCTCATCTTGAGCGAAGACAAAATATACTTGGCGGACGTCGTGGCTCGGGGTATCGATTTGGCCACGCACTAGATGGCCCGGGGATAAAGCTCGTAAGACTGGATTCTTACATGAAACGTATGAATGATGTGCTCGTATGCTACAAATCGTGAGCACTTGTACTTTGGAAGTATGCTATTCACTGGCAATGATGGACGAGCTGTGGCAGGCTGGGAGAGTTTGAGTTTGACCATCGTTTGCAACATTTCACGCTACCCATCCAGTTGTGTTGAGTGAGACGAAACTCAGACATCACTCCGACGCCACTCCGTCTCAAATAAACAGATCCAATCCGTCATACATGACGGATCCCCTGAGTGTGCGCATGGTGAATGCACAGAGCATATGGCGAATGACACGGACCATATGAAGGTAGCAATAAGATACATGTTCCGTATAGTATAAAATACATAGCTGCAGCCCGGGGGACCGTAGCGGGCATCACGTCTAATACCCCACCATCTCTGATTACTCAACAGAATCCTCTACCAAACATTGCTACACCAAAGCTTACTGCTCTGGCGACATCCTCATACTTTATGGACTCCTATATATCATCACCACTCACACCAATCACCTCTATGTCTACTGAGATGCAATCAACTACCCCGCCAGGTTTACCACCCTCCATCATTCCCACGCTCACCCTCCGCTCCGCTGCCACCCTCCGTTGCCGCCTGCCGCTCCACAGCCACCTTCCGCTCCGGCTCGCCAGCGTTCGGAATCGCCGACTCTCAAAAACTATATCCCCAAATTACCACGCCTGACCGAAGAGAACTGGCAGAACTGGGCCAACCGTCTCCGTTTCGCCCTGGTCTATGGACATTAGTCGTCGGGACAGAGCCACAGCCGACTGACCCATCGTCAGAGCAGTAAAGTTTTGGTGTAGCGATTTTTTTAGTTACGAGCAGGGCTCATAACCTGTTGAGTAATCAGAGATGGTGGGGTATTAGGCGTGATGCCCGCTACAGTCCCCTGGGCTGCAGCTATGTATTCTATACTATACGGAACATGTATCTTATTGCTACCTTTACATGGTCTACCCCACCAATTCAGGTTGCCTAGTCTCGTTAAACACTCATACATACATATGATATCATTATATATTTTATCAACTTAATTTTTCCGTGATTTTCATATGTTCGCTCAGCGTCTCATACACCAGCATGGGTTACACTCGCAGGGTCCGTCTTCGGTGGAAAGGTAAACGAGTGCGTGAACATATTTGTCGCGAACCATTCGCCCTCCCCCCGACTAGCGGGCGTACTAGCAAGAATATAGAGTGACGGACAAACCAAAAACCAGGGACGCGAGTGGACGAATCTGTCTAGTGATGGTTCAAAAGGGCAAGCATCTGCAAATGTCATCCAATAAACACCTCTACGAGAATACTGACAATGTCGTTGAAGACCTCGTCACTCTGCAAAAACAGACTCATCTAAGTACCGTTTTCCTGCCACTCGGAAGATTGGACCGGTATTGATCGCCGAGGACATGGCTTCTTCATCTAAGATTGGTCTTGTTGACAGTATCGATTTTAGTAGCTTGAGTATGGTTTTTCGAAACAGCGGCTTCAGAGCGAAGATGCTTACATGAAAACGGCATTGCCAAGCGTCTTCAACGTGGTCATCGCGAGAAAAATGGTATGAACGTCGGATAGCTTTCGCGTCCGATCACGTGGACGAGCGGCAGATACCTGCCAAGATGAAACAGAAAGAAAAGAAGATAAAGACTTGGCAAATGCTTTTGAAATTCAACAAGCGAAAAAAAGACATCCGCCGGTTAAGTTCCCAACGACGTGAACATTCTGTTATGCAGGTGGCAGCTAAACACTGCCGCCGTGCGCAGCGATCGTCGATACGGTCTACTCCATGTTACCCGTACTCTTCAACATAACCATCTCTATATCTCCCTCGGTAGTGGTGACGGATGTCCCGCTTACAAACGCCACCGAAAGCGACTGTCGAGTTGAGTTCGCCTGCTTCCTGATCGAGAATCCGAACCCAGTATCGACTCCGCTGTCCCATGCGTACAGATTGCGCAAGTGCAACTCTCGCACGTTCATGATGAAGCGGGGGGAAAGGATGTACATGATGATGATGGTGACGCCCGTTAAGATCGTTCCAGCATTCGTTTCTTCCAAGGTGACCGCGTAGAGTAAATGTCTTGCAAAAGTCTAGTTTCAGGTTTTCATCTCGACCGGAAGAGAACGCCTTGACGTACCCGATAAAATATAGAACCCCTTCTTTCGCGAGGAGTTTGATATATTGGTTCGTTCGCCATTCCTTGTTCACTTTGTATACTTGATACGACTCCATGCAATATTTGATGACGGCGAAGAGAGACATGAGTGCGGACAGAAAGAGTCGAGGAATGACTTTGTACGTTCCGAGGTAGTGTGTTGTCAGAGAGTATGTTGGATTGCAAAATGACATGTTGTACAGCTGAGCAATGGTCACTGTCGGAGCAGGTCAGTCGATTTTCTCATACAAACATTTGACTAACTCATCAGATAAGTTCTAGGATTGTTGTACAATGCCGCTGACGCAGTATAAAGGACAACCGTGGTCACATAGAACGCGAGAAGTACGCCAAGGATAATCCTGGATTTGTCGTACATTGCATACACACGCAAAATCATCACGACTTGCGAACTTATGTGAGCACGGGCTCGTAAATAAAAACATGAAAACCACTTACTTTCGGTAGCACCAAGGAAGATAACGAATGCCCAGGTCCTTGTGATCAAGGTCGCCGTGCCTTTGATTCACGTATCGAGGTTTACGTATCAGATGTCCGAGAGATTCACTTACACCTACCAGGTCAGTATCAATAATACTACACAAACATAGGAAAGGAAGAAAGCATACAGCTGTTCAATTCGTCAGATATAGAATGACCGAGACACAAAGGAAGACATACTAAGACAGGTCCACTCATAAGAGAAGTTCCAACTTTCGAAATACTGTAAGTAGGTCCCTAGAGGCAGCCTGCAATAACACTTACAGAATGCATCAATCCTGTGTGTAATATCAAACTTGGTCTCATGATAGTATACATATTGACTTACAAAGCGAGAAGAATCCCTAAATAACGAACCTAAATAGAGTCAGAGTCACTTTATGTTTAGAACCAGAACCGGTGAATGCGTACGATGACGAACATCGAGGATACAAAGGTCCATGGTCTATTCTGTTAACATGGTATCAGAGAAACATCGTGATATCCAATAAGGCCACCTAACCCAAATGTAGTCTATCTGCAAGAACTGTTGGAAGAAAGTTAATTTCAATGATACAAAACGAAAGCACCTCTCTTGAGAATGTGATCACTGGGTGTAGTAGGCCAAACTTCAAATTGGGAAAGTATTAGTTCAATATATGCTCCACTCACCGTAGTCATATAGGACAGCTGTGGCAATGAAGACTAACAGCAAACCAACCAACTAAGAATGGGTCAGGTCAAGAGTAAGGAGCCTCACAGCCAACGTAGTTGTTGAGTTGAAACACCTCCACGGCCTGTACATCGGAAGAGGACATGGTCCCGGGGTATGATGTAGCAAAACCTTGAACGGGACCGAGCTAGTCGATGAGCCTGATTAATATACACCATGGCGTGCCGATTCTCATCTCCAGGGGTTCAGGGATCTTTGGCATTCCATGGATCGCTGAGGTGTTTCAAAGTGCCACACAAGCATGCCAGTAAAGACACCGATCACCTTTCTAGTGCGACCAGCCTACCGAACTTCGCGCGATTCCTGGATCTCTGCGCTTCTCCGCATGGATGCCTTCTGCTTTTAGGCTTGTCGTCTTTTCAATGCCACGTACGCCACAGAGCAACATCATCACATGTTCTCGCTTACAGTTGAGCGGGAATTAAAGGCGCCTCAACTAATCCAATTCAGTTGCGGGACTCGAGCAACCCATTGAAAATTTGAACAGCTGCTGTGACATTAGATTGCGGAGTGTACTCTTGACGGTTGCTGTGCTTGGACGGCTTCTGCACTATCAGTTTTCCATCTTACACAGCAATTCACAACTCGAGGACGATTGCACCAAAGATACTTCGGTTTGTGGCAAAAAGAGCAGATAGGTGATATGAAAAGAGGACATCACCGGCGACTCTTGGCTGCGATTCTTCTACTCTTTCCGGGTCGCTTACTTCCACTCGCGCGTTTGCCGCCCGCAGTACGCTTTCCTCCCAGCACATACTTGCCTTTTGGTGGGCCGCCTCGTTTACTGGGGCCACTCTGACCATTTTGACGTTTGACTGCGGGCCGATCGGAAATGGCCTCTTCGACGGCAATATCGAAGGCATCGCCGTCGGTTTCCTGGCCATCAAGGGCCCCTTGACGTTCTATGTGACAGCGGGAATGAGTTAGCGTATATGCTACGAAAAACATTCGCAGCGTACTTCGTTTGAGTGATTTCAAGCGTCCCTCCATCTCCTTCTTTCCTATTTCCCTCTCACGTTTCTTCTCGAGCTGCACTTGCTTGCCAAACTTTTTGGCCGCGCGTTCCTTTCGCTTCTCTTCGACTTTTTTGATCCCAGCACGTTCGTCGAGCAGTCTTGAACGGATACGTTCCATATGCGCGTCGGACTTGACCATTTCAGCAAAGTAATCAGAGGGGCGACTGAATGGGAGCGAATGGGAAGCCGCGAGTGCACGGGCACGGTCTGCCGAGTACAATGCCTGTTTGTAACTAGCTTTTTTCAAGAAACAGACGTATGGCATGGAGGAAGCTGCGTACAATGCAAGTTCGCGGTTCAAGTCATCGTCGACGTCGACTTCGATGACTTGTGGGAAAGGCACGACCAGTGTTTCCGTCCATGGCAACGAAGGATCGAGTTGGATTGTCTCGCGTATACGACGGAGCGCTTCCTGACATGAAGACAAAGGTTCGGTGCGCTGGATGAAACAAAGAACCACGCATTACGCACGGTGTTGTCGGTGACGACTTTTTGTTTTGGAACGATGTCCTCGTCGAGTACGGCGTCTTCGAGTTCGTCAAGAGAAAGGCCATCTTCTTCATCCTCCTCGATGTCCGGTTCTGGCTGTGCGAATTTCTTTGTGTTTTTGCTCATCGTCAGCTTGTCGTCGTCGAATGAAGAACCTATCCGGCTACCAGATAAGGAAACACCTCTTTTCGACTCAACGTCCTCGACGTCGGGAATTACCATTCCTCTAAAAGTGTTTGTAGACCACGATGGTGAGTGTCCTGTCCCGAATGTTGGTTGCATTTCATGACTTTTGAACCAGCGGCCCATTCTATTACAAGGCAAGTTCCACTGCTTCATATCCCACCACATCGTAGAACTCAACCGAATCTTCAGGCCACGAACGTTCTCTAACGCAAATAAAATTCAATGCCGAAGGCGATCTATTATTCTCGTGCTCAAAAGACCATATCATCAACGTCTGGTTCTCCCACAACGGCGAACGACTTGGAACATACGACGGTCACAACGGGACGGTGTGGACGATCGACGTCGATTGTGAGTTCAAGCCCGCTGATGCTCATTGGCTTGGTGTAACTCACACGGGCTAGCACAATCCAGGTTTCTTGTCTCCGGCTCGGCGGATAACGAACTGCGTCTTTGGAATGTCTCCAACGGCAAATGCTTGTACGTCTGGGAGTTTCCGACTGCGGTGAAACGGGTCGCGTTCAGTGACGATGACGAAAGAGTCGTTTGCATCACCGAACAACGTATGGGATTCCAGAGTGCCATTCGCGTTTTCAGATTAAACCGCAACGGTGATGGAACTGACCGTCAGTCCTCTTTGCTACCTTGTGGTATCATGCTCATACGTAGCGTATTTCGTTGCAGAATCGCATGATCCGGAATACATGTTCAACCCCGTTGGCTCCAAAGCCACCGTGTGCGCGTTCACGTACATGCCCAACATCGTCCTCACCGGTCACGAATCCGGCAAAGTCGCCCTTTTCGATGTGACCTCTGGGACGGAAATCTCAAATAACGAGCGTGCGCACATGGATACCGTTACCGACCTCCAACTCTCACCAGATCGCACCTATTTTGCAACGAGTAGCAAAGATAAAACTGCACGGGTCAGTCATCTCATATACTACACCTTGTCCATCGGCGCCTCATTGCCATTTGACCCTAAAGCTACACGATACCAAAACTTTGCGAGTACTGAAGACCTTTCCCACAGAAACGCCGCTCAACAGCGCGGCGCTCGCGCCAAATAAGCCCTATGTGAGCATGAGACACAAATCCCATCTGGCCGATTTCTTAAACTAAAGGCCTTGTTAGATCCTTCTTGGCGGAGGGCAAGAGGCGATGCAGGTCACGACGACATCTCTGCGGCAGGGTAAATTTGAGACCCGTTTCTGGCACAAGGTATTCGAGGAGGAAGTCGGTCGGGTCAAGGGCCATTTCGGACCTGTAAATACGTCAGTCTCGTTTTGGGATCGCATCACATGATTTGTTTAACCGTTTGTTCTGTCAGCATTGCTGTCCATCCTGCTGGGACATGTTATGCGTCTGGAGGCGAGGACGGTTTCGTACGGGTCCACCACTTTGAAGAGTCGTACTTCCGAGCCAAACCTTATGGTGACTTGGAAATTGATGACTGATCAATGGCCTGTATTTTAGCATCCGATGACGAGGGAATGTATTGCGAGCCTTTGCACGCTCTACCAAGGTCCCATATAACGTTAATGTAATATGTGGGTAGGTAGGGGGAAGACTGGTCATTGCAAGTATCGTCGCCCGGCGTCCGGCATTGAGTTCAAACGCCTACATGTATAAATGCGATCCTCTGTGACAAGGGCATTCCTTTACCGATTGCTTTCATCGCCTCGTTAAGCGACTGCGCAGCGTTGGTACACTGCATCGGCCCAACATTTGAAACGACGTGATCATAGAACACATCTACCACCCGCTGCATGGCCATCTCATCCACTGGCCAAAGCGTCCCAACAACACTCCGAACCCCGCAATACTGCAACGACGTCGCCAGATGCATCGTCTCTCCCCGCACGTCCGTGGGCTGAGTATCATCCCGACTCCCACACCGCCCAGATAGGAACGCAAACTCGGCCTGCGGACGTGCCTGCGAAACGTCATACAACGACAGCGTGCCACTGCTCGTCGTGAATCCCGAGCGATGTGGTTGAGCCGCGTCCAGCGACATCGGGCACGCGAGGTGGACCCATGCCGAGGGTTCTCGAAGGGCGGCGAGGATGGTGTCCGAGGTTGCCTCCTCTCTGTCTACCCGTCTGAACGGTATGCTGGGCGGTACGCGGTTGCGTACCAGATCGATATCACTCCTCCCTTCGATCCCGATTGCGACGACGGTCGCACAGATCGACTGGTTGGCCCCGCTCAGCAATTGCTTCGACTTCGATCGCCTGAGAAACTGCATGCTCGGACGGCGCAGTCCGCGCCGTCCCGCCTCTTCTGAAGCTTTCCCAACTCCGGCGCGTATCAGCGCTTGTAGCGTCGGCGCGTACGAAGAGACGTAAATGTATGGTAAGTCGGCCCTGGCTTGTCCATACGGCCCAGCCGCGTGCAGCGGCATCGCCGTGAACATGCCTGCGGGGCACCACCACAGGCGAGAACCTTTTGGTGCGTGAGGCAACAGCTGCTCGATGATCGGCGAGACGACGAGGTCCCAGAGGTCCGATAATAAGCGTCCGAGCGCGTCTTCGTCCGAGTTGCTGGCGGGATGCCACACCAGTGTTTGAAACCGCGCCGCCATCTGCGACGCGTCCTGAGGTGTCATGCGGGACAGCGGGACGTGTATGGGTGACTTGTTGTGCACCAACAAGAGCGCGTCACACGTATGTCGGCCCGCGTTAAGGATGACGACAGGACCGTCTAGCGCAGCCTTGTCGAGCTCCGAGTACGGCGTTGGCTTGAGGAAATACTTGAAACCGTCCAAGCGCCGAATCTGCTCCATGACCGCCTCCTTTTCCTTCAACAAGTGTTTAACGTCCTTCGCTGATCTCGAAGCCTGAGAGAGATGTTCGAGCTGCAGGGAAAGACGCTCGTAGTCGTCCGCCAACGACGCGCCATACTTGCCCACGAGCCGCAGCTCGTCCAAACACGTTCTCCCTCGTATAAGCTGAGACCACAGGAGAGACCGGCCCCCTTCAAGCGCTTCGACGGCATCCATACGTTCGCCGAAGCGCAGCGCGAAAGACGCACCATCGTACGCCAAGTCGGCAACATACCGCCTGGCCACACATCTTCGGAGCTCCGGAGAACGTATTCCCATGATATGCCGATAGACTAGGCGAAACGTATTGCGATACATGTCAACGCCTGACTGGTGACCGTGCGCCTCCGCGTCCTTGACCCACTGGAGCGACGCCCGAAATGCGGGCCACGTAGAGCCTCCGACGACACTCATACTGAGTTCGTGATGCCCAAGCGCATCGTGGAGATCCGACGACCGTCGCTCAACGAGAAAGCGAAGGTAGTATGTCGACGCAAGTTCCGCATAAATATCCGAGACCAGCGGGTGGCTCAGCGTACAAAGGTCTTTGGCAAAGTGGAGGTGCTGGAATATCGACTCGATATCCCTGGGTTCCCAGGGGAGGAGGCGGGACTTCAAGATGCGGGCAAACAAGAGATTACAGGCTGCCCGAACTGTGTCGGATACATCCCGTACGTTCATGCATGCGCTACACCGGAGGTAAGCTTCATCTAAATCAAATTCATCACCAGTTTCCTCGAACCGGAGTATGAGGGAAGAAACGAGTACTCGGTAAGATGTGGCTCGCTCTGAATGATGGGGAGGCAACAAATCAAGGGCCTCGCGACAATAAGAGATGGATTTGTCTAGGTTGATGATACCTCCGTACAACCTAAAATATGTCTCCAGAGTGCCTGCACTCCTGCAAAGGATGGCTCCACGAGAAGGATAGTCGTGAGGGGTTTCGGTGAGCGCTTCGTTGTAAATGTCGATGGCTGTGCGTAAATCTTCGGGGTCGCGGAAATGCTGGAAGCGAGCCTCCAAGCAAATACCGAGTACCTCAAGCGTGTTGACACGTCGAATAGAGTCCCTGGGGTGAATAACCAAAGCACAATAGTGTTTCTGGATGGCCTCTGTAAGGTCATTTGGCCCTCCCAGTTTCAAGAAACGGAGGAACAGGGCGCTCCCTAGATTATCCAGCATCACACCCTCGTCTTTATGACCAGGGGAAAGGAGACCGAGTGCGGTCCGATAATGTTTGATAGCGAGCTCAAGATCAGGAATATCAGAATGTAACTTGTAACGCATCACGAGGGCATCCGCTAGATCGTAGAATGCCACGGATTGCGTTGCATCTTGAGCGGACCGGAGTTCGAGTGCCGCGCCGAAGTGTTCCACCGCACTTTGCAGGTCCTCGACAGCCCCGAACAGTTCATACCGTCGGACCAGCGCAGTTGAAAAGCACGACTGTGCAAGAAAACTGTCTGGGTGGCCGTTGCTCATGCCGTGCAAAGCAATCGCTGAGTACCTGATACAGAGCTCTAGATCCTTCGGGTCGTTTTCCAACTTATAGCGCGACAAGAGGGCGTTGGCGAGATTATAATATGACGTAGGCCTGTTCTCTACAGGAGCTGAGTCCGCCACGATACGGTATTGGTGAATGGCAGCACTGAGATCAGATACGTCGCCAGTGTTTTGGAAACGGGAGAATAAAGCGCTGGCATAGTTCATGAGGGGGATCAGACGACCATCAGAAGGGAGCATAGAAAGTGCCGTGTTAAAGTGTTCAATCGCCAGTTCGATGTCTTTTTGCATATTGAGGTGGCCATACCGAAAGAGCAACGTGGTGGCAAAGTTGGACAACATATTAGCCCGTCCGGGATGCCCAGGAGGGCGAAAGTCCAAGGCAGCTAGATGGCATTCTACCGAGTGATTCAAATCGGCTAGATCTCCGTGACGCTGAAAGCGGACGGAAAGTGCGTTGGCAAGGTTACTGAGCAGCTTGCCCCTTCTGTCGTCAGACAAGGTGGAGGATGACTTGGCCTGGGTCCACGCTGAGCGATAGTGAATGATACATAAGCTGAGGTCGGAAGGATTGCTTCCAACCTCGTAGCGTGAATAGAGGTCGTCGGCAAGACGAACTAGTCTATCAAAATCCTGCTAACTGGTTCAGTCGAACTCGAGCAACACTTTAGGATGGGCCACTCACACTCGTCGGGCACCCGGCCATTGTCTACTACCCGGTAACGCAGCCAAAATAGCTTTCAGTTGAAGTGGTAAAATGGTTGAGAATGAAGGGAGAATAGAGGCGCTCCCACACAACAGTGCTTAAGAACGGTGTGAGAGGCACTGCGTCAAGTGATGCAGAGTTATGTCATGAAGCTGACAGCCTCCTACAGTATCCGAGGGCTCGGGAGAGTCCAATCAAAGGAGCGATACTCAATTTTTGCAAGCCGATGTAAAGCCTTGTTTGTCCAAGGCGAGTAAAAAAAAATTACTTGATTGTTTGTACGTTCTGAGCCATATGAATCCGATCACAGAACCAGTGTTTACAGATGGTTCACAGTTAAGTATAGCAGAGTCGGTGATCGCAACCCGGGTGCTGAATGATGTTGTCATGTCAACGTCATGGTGGCCCGGCAGGAGAGGACATACCTAAGCGCGAGTGTCGGGGCCGAAGTGGACAGGAGATATCGCAGATGTGAATCGTACTCAGATTTGCTTCTGAAAGACTTGTATAGAAGGCGAAATTTCCCTCGTTCTCCGCCTTGCTGTAGGCCAGCGAACCGTGGCGCCGGCGTAACTTTCACGTTTGGCGTCCTGGGATAACTTTGCTCAAACGAGCCATGTTGTTACCCATGAAACCTCCAAGTGTCTGATACACCGATCAGGCCCTGGCAGGTACCATCGTGGCAGAGGGATATCGGGACACATTCTGTCGGAGTCTTGCAACAATTGCACTGCCTAGTTGCTGTTGAACATTTCAACATTACCTTCGCCGACAACCTCTAACTCGTCTGAGACTGGTCCTCACCGCTGCCGCTTCTGCCTCCTTACTAGGCCATTAGTTCCTCGTCGGCCCGGTGTCCGTATGCTAACGAGGGCCAAGTATCGCGATGAAGTAAGGATTGTTGGAAAAAAAAATTCGACGAAAGAGCGGAGCTAAAACGAGTTGCATTGCTCACTTGCAATTCACTCCACACCTCTCCCGCACTCGACAATGACAATGGCAAACGGTTATAAGCGGCCCATCTCAAGTGCTGTACCAGCACTGACAACCCTGGAATTCGATGGAAAGCTCCACGCGCTATTCTGACCTCCATCTCTGGCTCCAGGTACCCCCTGACGCTCGAAACTCCGTTAACTACACGAGGTGAGCATGACTTTTTTGCAAGGATAATCTATCCCAATATCTATGTAGGAAAATACTCAGGTTAAAAAGGCGAGTAACCCTGAACTTGCCAGTCAGGACTCGGTGCTTCCACCTGTTCGCAACACGTCACCAGGCTGAAACGGGGCTGAGAAGAATATGCGTGTCCTATTTCTTCGTGTTCGTCCTTGCACTTACTAGAACATGCCTAGGCAGACTATAATGAAAGCCGATCGAGGCGCCACCGCCCAAACACTTTACGAATATGTGTATGAAGAAGGTTGTGCTAACATTCTGTTCTGTAGGTTCGGGTGAAAGCAAGTACGGACACCCGTTTCTGTTCCGCTGATCATAACTCCCTCTTCTTATTTGCATCAAGTATTGTCTACCTTCCAGCTTTCTCGTTTTGCGGCGCTGCTTGGAATATCTTAGAATGCGAGCTACATAATGAACTACTATCCCGGCCTTGGCTGGTGGCGACTCATGAAGATGTTGGTGTCTGGCTCCGACTTAAAATGGACTTGGGCCCAACATAGCTCAATGTTGTTGGTTCTCGGCTCCTCACGCACATCGGCATGAGGGAAAGCACGAAGTCGGACATTTCGCCGCAGAAAGTGGACCCGTTTTCGTCTGGGTCAGCAAGGAATATTCCGCTGTGCGTCCTCCACGTTCTCAAAGTGACAATTCTGGTTGTTGGTTTACTGCCGTTTCGAGCGTCCCTTAAAACTCCCGAAAAAAAATCGTCCGATCGGGCTCGGAGGTGGCGTTCTCTTCATTAGTGACGCAAGATCTCGCCGGGTGCGCATTAGTTGAATAAAAAGTCAAGTCGATCACCAAAGGTCATCCGACTAGAAGCCTCATCTTCTCGCAATTTCCAGTTTTGATGAGCATTGTACCGCATACACAAAATGACAGGACACGTGTATACCATCGCTCTCCGTGATGCGGCGGCTTTCAGCCCAACCGTGTAACTCGCTAGTAAGTTATGTAATTCGTAAATGGATTCTCCACATCGAGTAGCCTGGCCTCCTCGGGTATATAATAACTTACACGAGATTGTGACTGACACGTCCACTGCATTGAACCCCATCCCTCCATGTTCCACTCCCGGCTCCTCGTCGCAGTGGTGGCCTTGACTAGCGCCCCGATTCGTCTCGTCTCGTCCTTTCAACTAGGTTCTGACTACGATGCCTCCGAGACTCTCAACTTGTATAACTGCACAGGACATATTGCTGTGTCCAACGTCACCATTCCCAACGCGAACGACACCCTTCCTCAGATCGAGTCTTCCGAAGGTCAAGTAGGATGGGAAAAATGGACGCTAGCTTTGCATGGGACATTCCCCATCGTCCTGAGGTGGAACCAGGGCGACCCGAGCTCATCTATTCTCACTCCTCCTTCCCTCGACATATTGATTGCAGACATCAACGGGACTACCGTTCAGAGTACCATCACGGGTGAATTTTTATACTGTGATGCCGAAGATACCAAGCAAATTGCTATTGGAAACAACTTTTTGATGTGGGATGTGGATGCGTCATGGTTCAATGTGTCTGTCGAAGTAGATGGCTACCAACTAGAGCTAAATTCATTATCGTGAGTATTTTCGTTGGCACCTGCCCTACGGCCATATACCGTTTGGGATTAGCTGAAACATACCGAATAGGGCGACGCACGATACGTTTCACCCAAATGTTGCACACTATAATGGATTGCTAGATGACTCGGAGGAGTCCGGTGGCTGGTTTGGTTCCGTTCCTTTGATCCGCGGTCATGTGTAAGTAATCGAGCCCCAAGAACCACGCAAAGATGGCTTATGATCAAGCAGAGTCGGAAACCTCTCCACTCCTCAAGGCCTACAAATCGCACTCGATGGACTATCGACCCTGAAACACATGTTCTCCGAAACGCCGCTACCCTTCTACATAAATGGGTACACCGGGGCGACGGTGTGGGGCCACAGCACCAAGTTTTATGACACGCACGTATTTTTGCAGACGGAGACTATCAACGGAACGTGTGCGTAACCTTTTCAGATCCAATCTATGAAATATGATGCAATCTTGCTTCTAGTTCATGAGGCCGCCTACCTCGGGCGTGCTCTTCCGATCCCAGGAGAGGATGGCAAGTTCTCCTCGGCATGGGCAACCTACGCCGTCACCGACGACTACGCACTGTACAACCTGTCGTACAACACCACAACGATCACAGCTGATGCGTCCTTTTCGGGATGCACAAACACGACCGACGTTCCATACTTGTTCCACATCCTTCCGTCAGCGCTCCTCGGCACGTTCACCGATCTCGGGGGTGGTCAGACGTCGTTTTACAGCATCAACGGGACGACGAGCGCCCCATTTGGCGGAGCGGTCGCTGGCGGAACGCTAGCCGGGATTCTGGAAACGTATCAAGCACCACCGTGGGATTATTGTTGATCTTCTGATGGATACGTGCGCGCCAGGCAGTGCATTTTGAGCATCGGGTCGACGAAGAAGACGTACGGGCGTTGCTTTTCGCAAAAAGGTTTGCAAATGTCTGACGCACCCCCCTTTTTTTAATATTCCATGCTGGCCATGGACGTCTTATTTATAAATCCATTTGTAACGAATGCTTAATAAACATCTAGAGACCACATACAGCGGGCACGGACACGGTGATGACAGTCTTGTATCACTTGGGACGACCCTGAGCAGGGTACATCAATCACATCGGGGCTCGACCTTACTTTGGGGGGTGCCAGTCTGATCATATCCAGTGACTTTCGTTCATCTCCGCGGATGCACCCTTGTCTTGGCACAGATACACCTAGGACTAGCGTGCATTCACGCATTTTTTCCGCTATGCCCAGTGAATACTGTCCCACGTCAGTTCCGACTCTCATCGGCCCGGAGGATGTCACTCGGTGCTTGATCATCTGGCAGACGTGGCCCTGTTCACCACCGCAGAACCAACATACCATTAAATTTTGCATCCGACCCGTTTGGATCAGTGACGGAGCCACTATGGGCGAGGACGCATCTTAATGCAGCCCCGCCAGCCCCTCATACACCCAATTCTGGCAGTCCCGCGTCAACCGTTGACGTACCACTCGCACGAGCGCGATCTTGTTCAAAGTATGGTCAAGCCTGTTCGGGGAGACGTAGACCATGATATGTCCCGTCGGCAGGTGTACATGTCACCGACGATCTCGTGGCAGCTGCCGCAGTCAGCGGATACGTACGGATGACGAAGGCCCCAGTACAGTGACGACTCAGACTCTCCCATAGCAGGGTACCTTCAGCGCCAGAACTGGACGACTTCGACGGGATAGCGCCCCGGGGGGGGGACCCGCACCGGCTTGAGGACTGCCGAGGCTGTGGGGACGCAAAGAGGTGATGGCGACCAGAGAAGCTTCGACGAGGGCGCACATGAGCTGGTATGCGATGGCCTCAGATCGACGTCGGTCAGTCATCTTTTATATCGCGTGATCAGTTCATCTCGTGGAGAGACGGGCCTCCCTTGTTCGATGTTGGCATTGATGGTCGTCATCCAAGCAGTTTTGGTCAATTCTTGCGTGATATCGGTAGGCCAATGCCGCTTTGACCGTTTGGACGTGAGGGACTGAGGCCGCATGGTCGCTTAGTGCCTCGCTACTACCCGCTGGACTCCGGCGGTTGGCTAGAGCGATTGACCAGACCTCGCCACATGAAGCTAGTGTTGAAGTTCAGCGAGCACTGCTGCTGAGTGTCATATATCATATATCGTAGGTCGCAAATACTTGAGAGCTTTCCACGCCATGTCGACGATGTTGCAGCACGACTTAAGACAACGAACTGACGCATGCATTATGTGGCCGACGAGTCGGTCCCAATGCCGAATAAACATAAACAGATAACTGCAATTAGGATCATGACACGTTGTACTCTATATCAATCTGAACAACTCTAAACCGTTGCTGCTCAC
>JBBPKM010000308.1:0-11210 GCA_038089255.1 Austroboletus rostrupii
ATTCCTGTGTATAGGGCAGCACAGATGCCATCACGAGGGATTCCGCCGAATAAATCATATGACCATTTCCACTTTTTCTATGTCAATAAATATGCTGATCATCACTCATTTGCCACCGCGTTCTAACTACTCTCGTGCATTTTTCGTCGATAGCTTCATTTTCACTCGCGATATATTATGGGTTTTTCTTACTTTTAGTGCTTTTCCGCCTTTAGTGGCTGACATGTGATATTTTGGCACTTTTCGGTACCTATTAGCTTTCGCACTTTTTCATGTACCTGAATAATACTTTCAAGTGCAAAAAAGCACAGAAAAGCATGAAGAAGCACGGAAAAGTACGGAAAAGTACTTTGTGAATTTACTGATGCAATGTGACACCAAAGCCTGCACCGAACTCGACCAATTTAAACAACCTACAATATGCACAATCAGTAAGAATCCTCACCCCCGTTCTCTTCCGACATGGATCATGATAGTTTGAAAGAGGATTCTGGTCCGTCGGCTTCGAAAACTTGAAGATCTGAGGAGCTGGAGATTTCCGACAGTTTAGAACGACCTCATAAACGTCGATGTTTATAATGTTAATCAGTTTGGGGGGGGAGGTAAGTTCCCTAGTAACGTATCCATCTGAGCGTGTCTCATTGTCTGGTTTTTTGAAATAGTGTTTACTCTTGAGACTTTAAGTACGTGCGTCCGAGAAGGTCCATTGCACTTTGTTTAGATCCCGAGTCGACTCCCTGTATGGTCTGTCACTCGCTCTTTGATTCGAGGTGATTTGCTTGCTAGAATGTTTATATCTATCTTGAGCTCGCCCTCTGAACGTTTTATGTTGAAGATATTCTGAAGAGGCGCGAGTGAGAAGGTAGACGTGGTTTTTCTTTGCATTGATACTTCATTTTTCTGTGATGGTCCATAGACCATATTCTTTGGTCGGCTGTTGACAACAACGATGTCGCCAGTGTCCATCACGCTTGTAACTGGTACCGTTATTTTACCTCTCTTCCTTCAACAACCCCTTTCTCTCCACGAATTAACGCTTCCTCGGGCATCCCGCAGACCTGGTCCTGAAAACGCCTGGAACTTGCGTCTCTGCGCCACTTCACTCTCCTGAAGAAAAAAAAACAGCCTTCAGAAATGAGAAAAGTATTGTGAAAAACGCACCCGTGCGGCTCATGCTTGTTCATTCACAGGCGGTCACTCCTGCCATCCGCCGACACAAGGCTCTCCGACGCTCGGCGGGTACTGATTCAGGTGTTCGGAACCTACTTTTTTCTCGTCCTGATCAGCCTATTCGAACTTGATCCAGTAATCAGGGATGCTCATCTTCGTCTATACACACTATGCACGTCGAAAGGTACGAAACAGCCCGGCGGCCTCCATTTGTGGTACATAATCCCACCGCTCCCGACTGAACCTGATCTTGATATGACCCATGGGTCACCAAGACATTCCACATCCGTCTTCTCCTGACATGGGTTATGACTCAGCAGGATTCCGGATATTTGCATCACCATTTGAAAGAGTCGAGACTTCAGACAACGCCAGAACCCCCTTATGAACGTTAATGTCCAGGATCTTATCTTGGTTATTCATACTTTTTTTAGAACCCTAGTCGCACCCTGTATGACCTGCCACTCCCTACTAATTGATTCGAGCTTCGTGAAGGCGAGCTTGTTTGCTAGAACTCACTCTCTGATGTCTTCTGTATTCAAGACGTTTTGATAACTTTCTTATGATACCTACATTTCTCTTCAATGGTTCACTTTGATTCTCCGGTCAAATATGTATGACGGGAGTGGGAGACAAGTGACATTTTGCAACTATAGTATAAATGCAAGTCATGGTTACGTCGAACTCGAGATGTTCATGGAGGAAAGAGTGGTGCACTCACCTAACACACCCGCGGCCAAAGTCTCCTCTCTCAGTGTAAGCTGTGGCAGCTCGTACATGGCGACGTCTATCATTGTCAGATGCAAGACTGGGCCAGACAGCGGTCGCAATCGATAATGTCATTGCACCTCTTCAATCTCGTCCTCCTCCAACCACCCCTTTCTCTCCTCCCCACCTCGCATCCCACCACCACCGGGAAGCCTCGCATTTCCCTCCCACTCGTTCTCATTCTCGTCCCCCGCTTCGTCCTCATTCTCCTCCAACACGCGTGCATCACCAGACCCAACGTTCCACGGTAAATGTGAAAACAACCGATGCGTCTGCGGAGGCTGCAGGCGATGCCCTCCTTCGTTGGCCCCCACCGTCCCGGCACGACACCGATCGAGCGCACGCAACAGGCCACCCAGCTCCGTCGCAACGACACCGTGCGTCCACTTGCCCACCGAAGCTGACGACATCGCGCCCTCGTCCATGTCGCTGCCGATAGGCATGCCTCGTCCGAGCCATCCAACGACGTCTCCGATCGCGTCCCACGCTTCCAGCTCCCTTGCCCGAACGTCGAACCACGCCGGCTTGCACACTTTTTGTCCGCGCCGCGGCACGGGCGTCGGCAGCGCGTGAAGCGTCGACATCGTCAACGTAGGAAATGCATACGGAGAATCGATCGACAGGGCCTGAGAGTGACAAACACATGATCGGCCGCATGCTCAGGCAAACACGAGAAGGACGCTTACCCCACCCATGCTATCGACCCAGCTGAGCCCTTCACAAACCCCCTCACATTGAGCCACGTCCGTACAGAACAGCGTATAGTTTTGATGCGTGTACATCCCGAGCAAAGACGAGTCAATAGGCGATTCGGCCACCAGCGTCTGTAGGGTGGGGGGTCGAAAAGGAGAATGAAATAGGAGGTAGCCAAAACTGAATAAACAAGGCTTGCCTCGATACGCACTCGACTCGCTTTCCGGTCATGGTGTGATAACCACGCTGGCAATGGCGTTGGGTCCACAAGGCGCAAGTCCAGCTCGCGCTCCTTGGCGGCCTCCTTGGCAGATAGGTGCGATGCCGGAAGATCGAATTTACCTGTGTTTGGAGGTGTGATCAGCCACAGCGGCATGAGCGCACGACGATGCGCTGACGTTTGTTGTACAAGATCTTGCCCATCAAGTGGAACAACACCAGACTTTGTTCGCGCCTTGTGACAGCTTCTAAAACTGCCCGGACGGTCGTCGTCTTCTTACTTCTCCGACTCGTTTTGCCCTTGGAGGCCGGTAGGTCCACGATACACGCAAATTGGAGCGCCATGATCGCGCTTCGAATGTCCCCGTTCGAAGATTCCACGATGAGATCGATCACTTCACGCGTAGGTTGCTTACCTGCTGCGTTCAGAGATCCAAAGTTGGAAGCAAGGAGCGCTTGCAGCGCTTTGGTCATGAGTGTGGGTGCTATCGGATTGAAACTCGACCAACGTCATGTTAAAACCAGGGAGAGGGAGCGACAACATACCCGATGCACGTCACATACTGACTCGTCAGTAACTCGGGCCCCAAAACGAGTCGGATGTCCATTATTTCTTTCTTGCCCCACCGCCGACCACCGCCATCCCACGTGTCGTCGTCGGGTTGCTCGGCGCGAAGACCAGAGTCGGATAGGATGATCACGATCGGTGGCCCAGGGGGTTCTGATGAATTTGAGCTAGAGAAGCAAAGTGATCGTATAGCATCTTGGAACCGCGCTCGAGTGGGCGCATGAAGCAGGTTTGGAAGGTCTTCCAAAAGAACAAGCTGGTACTTGCTCGCGCGTACCGCTGGCGAGGTCCCAAAAACGCTTTTGCATGTCATTGCGCGCGTCAGAAACGCCTGGAACTTGTCAAATAGCGTCTCTGCATCATTTAGCTCTCCTAAAAAATTGAGCCTTGAGAAAGGAGTCGCGAAAATCGCACACATACCGACTGGGTCCCATTCGGCATCTACGATGGGGTGAACGTGTGTCCGTTCGTTCATGCTATTCCGCCACTCGAGGATTTCGGCCTCTAGTTCCCTGGCCAAGACGCGCAGCGTAGCCGTTTTCGCGGTCCCAGCCGGACCCGTCAAAGCAAGTATACGCTACAAATGAAAACGCACTCATGAACACACTAAGCATGCGGACGAAACTCGGTGACGTACGCGGTACTTGCGCAGCTTCCCCGAAGGACCGCCCTCAAAGGCCTCGAGGAGCCAACGACGGACGTCCTCGACCTTGCGCTTGTGTACCGCCAATTCGGCCTGGTGGGTATCGAGTGCAGTCACCATGTCAGAATGGAGCCATAGACGGGAAATGCACACTCATACCTCGGTTTTTGGCTCGTACTTGTCCACCCAAAGGCGGTCGTCCCCGCCATCCATGGGCGTGAGGGATTCTCTGCTCTTGCCCTTGACGTCCGACGGCCGTTGACTCTGAACATCAGACCGCGCCGATCTCGAGACGACCGAAGCTTGGGAACTCGACAGTGCAAGGATATTGTCCTGAGTCAAATCGAATATGGGCGGGTTAGACAGCTGTGCACAAGGTTGAGTCGAGTAAGGAGTATAGCGTGTGCCATTGGACGCACAGAGAAACCAGCGCGTGGCCTTTTCGTTGGTGGCTCGAGATGATCTGTGTCGCTGCAAGGCGCGAGATTCAGAGTTTTCAGAGGTTTCTTTTTGTTCTTGTTCGATGTTGGTCGGACAGACTTGGACATGGCCGTCGACCAAGTCTGCGTTTAAATAATTTACTAGTTGGCCCATGTCGGTCACGAGGAGACTCGTCCGCTGTTCACTGAAACACTACGCTCGAACACCCTTGGCTAGTATTCCCTGCACACGTCCATCGAGCACCGCGTCGACATCGCCAGACCGACAGTCCTGGCTGCAGCGCAGCAGCAACGTCCGCGTCTCGACCCTCTTTAGCCTGCTGCTCGCGCTGGGCGCAGGCGCAACTGCGCTTGGTCTGTGCGTAGCCCGTCTCGCCCAGACGTTCCACTGACGACGGTTGCGTTCCGACAATGCCCCACCAGCTACGACGTCTACACATCGTTTACACAATGGCCTGTCGAAGTGCGGAAAGATTTGCGCGCGGGGGTCAGCGCGAAGAACCGGGGGGACGACGCGTTGAGCGAGCGGTATCTTACACGGTGAGTGGCCGTCCTTTGTTGCGGTCTCGAGTGCGCGCTGATGGTGCATGTACAGGGCGTTCCAGACGGCTATGGCGCTCCCTTCCTCGGCGCTTGGGGATAAGCCGTATCTCAAGCTGTCAGGCATCGCGGCCGTGTTGGCAGAGGTGTCCCCCGAAAGGCGTGCCAAAGAAGTGCTGCGCAGCGTGTGGGAGCGCGGCGGAGGCGAGTCCGCTTCCGCGTCGGATTCCTCAGTGCACGCGTTCACGGCGGTGGAGTGCCTCCGCAGAGTCGCCGTCGCGTGCATGTTGGCGGAACTGTGCGCTGGGGACGACCCAGAGGAGGAGCGGTGGCTTACGTGGGCCGTGGAAGAGGCGCTGCGTCTGGCGGGCGCGGGCGCACCGACGAGCGACGGCGGGAATGGCGACGCGGCGAGGACCGCAGTGCTTGCGGGTCTTGAGTTGCCGCCGTGGATGCGCCGGGTCGATCTGGGTGCGCCTATGGCTGCGCTTGGTGCGGTGTACGCGCGCAAGGGCAACGTCGAGTGAGTCTCCACGCATTTATTCACGAACACGACAGAATATCGTCATGTATAGGTACGCTATGCCACTGTATTTACAGGCGGTCTCACTGCTCCTCCCACCCAACGTGGATGTCGTGGACGTGCGCGTCGAGGACCGGTGCCAAGGTTTGTCTGCCGTGTCTTGTTACAGTGTCTCGATGTTGATGGCCGCATCAGCCGCCCAGCTCATGAATAATTTGTCAGAACTGATCATGCGGCGTCCGCCATCGCCCGAGATCAGGCACCAGGCAGAAGCTTGGGCGAAGCATGCACACGCCCTGATCGAGCGCGTCCAGGAAGCGCCCCTCCGTAAAGGGTGGTTCGGGGGCGAGCGAGGCCGAGACCGAGAGGTGTGTGATCAGGTCTCGGGTGTCGTCTTGTTCAATCTCGGCATGTTGCGGGAGGTAAGAGGCGTTTCTTATCTTTCTCTGATCTGGTCATGATAACTCGGCGCATAGATGGACGGGGATAGTGCACGTGCGCGTGCACTGTACGAGCAGAGTCTGAGGCAATGCGAGAAGGTAGGCATGAAGGAGGGCATCTTGGAGACGAAGCAGGCGTTGCGGAGACTCGACCGCGTCCCGAAGGAGTCTTCCGTCTAAGTGTTCGATAAAAATCCTATTTTGGGTTATCTGCGTTCTAGGCAAATGTTTGGTGGCAGATAGATAAATCCGACTGCACAACAAAAGGATTAATTAGTACCAAGTTCGCTATATGAACTTCGAAAGACTAGATGATGGAATTTCAATATTGTGTTGGAATAATATCCGTGGTCCATAGAAGGCCCATAGAAGTGTGGACTTCACGCGCGCAGATCAAGGGTGGAGGAATGCCTTGTCCGCAACGTCTTCGCCACTAACAGTCAGTGCATTACCCACTGTATACCATGTCCGCGAACAGATCCATAATCCGGGGGATGCACCAGGGATCATATCCTGATGCTAGGCTATTCCCGGATGTGTGAAGGACCAAAGTAGGCATCCTGAGAAGAAAAAAAATCTTCCCAAGCGTCCTAGCTGGGCTAAAGGGCATCCACATGCGTATCGAGCAAAACGCTCAGCCGTGCAAGACATTTTCACCGCGCCTGCAACGGACCTTCGAGGGTATTGTTCAGCTGGCACCGCACTCCTCGAATTCGCACAAGCGGTCCGCCAATTCAGCCTAGTTCTTGCCTAGTGCAGGGCGGACGCGTGGACGACACGAAAGTGACGCAGACAACGGTCGATATGCATCGTAGCTCAATCCTTGTCTTGTACTTGCCCAGTTACAATACAATCTGACGTCTTCCCTGCAGTCTGTTGATTTCATCGAACGGACAGCCTTGGAGAATTTGACGAAGCGACAGAATTACCCTAGGTAAAATGAACCATATGCAGGTTCGACATGTAATGTTCAGATTAGCAAAGTACACAATGCATGAAACCAGTACGCAGCCTTTTCGCCGGCGTCTCGAGACCATTGGGATCGCTCGACTCTCGGGGTTTGAACCCGGGGGATGTCTTCAGAGTGGATGGGAGTGTCAACTTGGACGGCGGGTTGCACGACATGATGAGCCTTCTGCCAAGGTCATCTGCCGTACGCCAGGAGCCTCCACGGACCTCACATCTTTATTCTGGTATAAGCAATGCCGATGGTCTGGGTTCCTCGTATGAATGCTGCCATCTTCGAAGGGGACGGAAGTAAGTGGAGAAACTAGCGCGAGGTCTCCCCTGTATTACTCACCGAGGAGTCATGTCGAGACAAGTTTCACGGTCGATATAATGGCGAACAGCGCAACGAGTTACTGACTCAGTTTTATGTTTGTATGCGACTCGCAACAAATGCAGTACTTAGAGCATAGCATGTTGCCTCATTCATTGAACCTGTTGAATATCAGCAGGGTTGGATTTTGGCGCCCACCGGAATAACGAAATCAGCAAGGATCCAGCGTGTTTTGACAACAGGCAATCTGTAAAGTGCTATCCGCATGCTGTGTTACAGCCACTATGGCAAAAATGTTACCTTAACATTTTCGTTCTTGGTTAGTATCGAGCTACTTGCTTTGCTGTTTTAGGTCGCGTATACATGCTTCAAATCGCGCCCAAGTTGAGTACTTTGCCTGAGTTGTAATCCGAATCAGATGGGCAAATTTTGGAATGTCCATCTGTCTTTCAGGAACGGCGCATTGTCGATAGTAGAAATGAAAAGGAGAAACCACCGTTTAAGTGCAACTTGCAGGCACCTGGTGTTGGTGACAGTGTAATGGCGCGGCTAGGTCAAACCGACAGCAATGCACCGCTATTAATCAATGTTTCATGCCCAGTCTGGTCGAGGCAGTGCCCCTGGTAGGAACGTGCTCCATCTCTTGGATCAACCCATGTCGCCATTCCCCACCGCAAGCTGGATCCATCCATCAAATGAGTTCAACGTTGCGGTTACGTCCATGAAAACTTACTGAGGTGTGTATAATCGTCATACGGAAGCGGCCTGACGTGCTTTATGGCGGCGTACATCTAATTCCAAATGAGGGATTTCTGATCCGAACAGTCTTGGTCAATGTGAACATGTGTCGGAAAACAATCATTTTTGGGGTTTCCTGGAACCGAGCCCAGTGCGGGGCTGTTTAAAATCCAACTATTGCCACGAAAACTCATAGGTTGAACGGCACAGGTGCCGCATCAAACAAATGGATTCAATGGGAGTGCGATCACATATCGTCACTTATCTCGAAAACTTTCATGTGATCTGAGAGTAGGTGTCCGCCAGACTGATAAGGGAACGGATACAGAATTCGCGAGGCGACACAAACGCGATAATGGTTTCAACTTTAACCATAGTTCTGAATGAAACCCACAATCATGCAAGGGTGTTGTAAACGTGTTTGCGCCGCATTCGCGCCGCGATTTCCTCATTCAGCAAACGAAGACGCTCCGTCACCATTACGTCTCCTTCCTGTGCCCGTTGATCGCACTGCGCCTTTTGTTCCAAATGAAGCAGGACGAACGCGCCGAGGAAAGCATTTAACCTTGATGGGTTGTCAGCCTAGGGTAATTTTTGCCCTCCCTTTTCAACCTTTCGTATCCTTCGGCGTCGTACGCTGCTGGTCACCTTGCGCTCCCATGTTTTCCGACCAAGACACTGATATAAAGCTTCTCCAAATAAACAATTATTCTTCCCGTATGTCGTCTTCTCTTCGCTAATGGGTAATCTGATAGATCAGCGCAGTTGTACTTGTCACTGCCGTACTGTATGATTATAGTTAGTCATCTCTTATGCATTTCGGATTGAAAGAACGATCACGATGTTGTCTCTACAGTCCTCACTTTTCCGAGAGAGGTATGTAGCCGTTCTGCGTGCCGTCTGAATTATTGGCTGATAAAATTTATAGATAGATCATATTTGGGTGAGGAACCAAAATGTGTTGAGTGAAAGTCGGGTTCCTGACCACGCCAAGTGCAAGCGCTGGACTCGGGTCTCCACGATGTTTGTCCTAGTGAGTACAATAAATATTTTATTGCTTTTGTTCGGAATTGAAGCCTTTTAGGTGCGCTACGTCGGCCTCTGTTGGGCTCTGTGGGTCTATTTCACTGCAATTTGCGTCAAATTGCGCGGCTAACAGAAAATCTATGCCGAAGACTGAATGGATTTGGTACGTTTATGGTAATGTCGGAAGTTACCTGGTTAATGAACACGTTCATAGTTGGCAGTACATTCGTTCCTGGCCCCAAAACAGTCAGTTCTTAATTCTTATTATTTTATATGTCAGTCATAACTTTTAGTAGACGTATGTAAACTGGGACTGGCGGTTATACTGCTAACAGTTCCACAGGTGTATGTGCATTGAATTGTTACCCTTGACGGTATCAGTGTAACATCTGGGTATTCTGAAGGTGCCATTATGCGTCTTGTGGCCGCGTGGCAGTTCCCGATATTTTTTAATGCAGCTGATTGTAAGTTTTGAACTTGCTCCTTTTGGTGCCTTAATTTACTCGCTCATGTACAGTTGTCATGGTCCTGCGTGTGTATGCCATGTGGCACCGATCCAAATGGATTCTTGCTTTCCTTTTATCTATATTTGTACCACAGGTCATCGTCTCATTTGTTTTTGTTGGTGTATATGACAGTCCAAAGACGCACTACTCAGGTACGTCTGGAGCCATGTTTTTCATTCTCTCGGATATATGCATATATTCATCTAGCCACCGTTTCGCAAATCTCTGGTATAACTTATTGCCATGATGTGTGGCGCAATATGCCCTCCCTGGCCAACCTATATGATGAAATACCACGATTTGTTCTCAGTGGCACGCTTCTGGTCCTCGCCGTCATCCGAACTATAAAGCACTCGCTTACCATGTACAAAATAACCAAAAACTGGCAGGTCAACCGGTGCATGGAACAGTTGTTGAAGGATGGAATTCTTTACTTTCTCATGTGCGTCTCATTTTTACTTTATTTTATTATCTCGTTTAGACTTTTGCTTGCTGGTCGAGCGCTGAGCACGATGTGTTTCATCCTAAACCTTTAGAAACGTAGCGTTCAATGTCGCTTATGCGTTCCAGCGCGGATTCACCATCACGGCAGATGACACCTTTATGATCTTCCTCAACCTATTTTGTAATTTGACCATATGTTTCATGATGCCTCGGTTCATCATCAACGTCCGAGAGTTGTCAGGCTCCACTCAACAGGGAGTGGATACCGGATTCGGTGTCAGGCATCTCACGGAAAACTCAATCACATCTAACATTTCGTTCTTGCAAGTCGACTCGTGGCAGACTCCAGGAGATGATCTCGAGGATGGGCTGGAGACGGTTCGGCTACGAGTACTAGGAGATGGCGCCGGTGATGTTTGAATGCAATTTTTTTGTGTTGATTAAGCAATGGCTGAAAGTTGCTGTTGGCCAACGGCCGTTTTCATTCTCTTTAGTAATTTCTGTATTGAGGACTTGTAGGATAAATTATAAGGATATCTATCATGGCTAAGCTACATGGACAAGAGATGCGGGATCGTGTACTCGAAGCTTTGCTAACGATTCAAAATTTCCCATTTCTATTTTTACAGCAGCTCGCAAAATGAATGTGGAAAATGCTGTTGAAACTACAGTCGTGGACAGCAAAAGCCCACTAAAATTATATCGAAATACGAGTTTTGGGAACAAAAACTGGGAATGAACTCAGGCACCCTGAAATGTGCTAAAAACAGCCTTGTGAAGTTATTCTCACGATGTTTTCGCTGCGCCAAATTTTTGGGCCTAATGTACAAAATGTTATGTACAGATTGAGGATGGTGCTGCCAAATAAATAAATATTTAATTATTCAGAACCGGACACGAATATAAGATTTCTTGTGCTGTTTGCTTTGCAGCAGCAAGGTTGGGTTTTGAAACTTCATGATAATGATGCTTGTACCACCTCCAATACTAAATAATAAATTTGAATGAAATCATGGTTGATTCAACAGCATGGATAAATTTCAGAAAACATACCATTTCAATGGGATTTAATTCATAGTGAAATTTTGGCAAACAAAATACAGAAATAACCTGCATTAGTAATTACCTGCTCTAGCATGGAAATCTGGTGTACAAAATCATCCTGTTGACTGAGCAAATAAGCCATACAACATTTTGTACTTTCAAAAGGACA
>JBBPKM010000309.1:0-16781 GCA_038089255.1 Austroboletus rostrupii
GACGGGAAGGCGGGGGCTGGGGCTGCTGGTGGCGGGGCTGGGCGGGGAGGCGCGGTGGGTGCGGCCTGCCCACGACGGGCTGCGGGTGAGCGTGGTGGGGGGCGGGGTGTGGGACTCGACATATGAGTAGTGGGCAATGGTAATGAAGTTGATATATGACTAGTGGGCAATGGTAATAGTATTACAGTAATGATGAGCCGGGCCGCGTCTCTGCAGCGATCCATGAAGTTCTTCTCGCAGTCCTTCGTGTACGAGTCAGTCGCCGTCTTCTCCCTCCGCGTCCCCGTCTGACAGCCCCGCAGCGATCCCTGGCCAATCGTCTCCCTCGCCTTCTTCCTCCGCTACCCCAACCCATACGCCTCCCACGTCATCTCCTGCGACGTCGTCGACCGCACACAGACCGACGCGGGCTCTCTCCTCACCACCAGACTCATCCTCAAGCGCGGCTCCCTCCCCCGATGGGCCCCCCAAGGCATCGTCTCCCGCACAGAGTCCTGGGTCGTCGAGCAGAGCGAGGTCGACCCCTTTGGGAGAGTCGTCCGCTGCCGCACCAGGAATCTGGACCACGTCAAGGTCATGCAGATCCAAGAGACACAGCTCTTCCACCAGGCCCATGACGGGTGTGTGTTCCTCTCCTCCCTTGTCTCTCCCCTCACCCCCTCCAGGAGGACAATTCAGACGACCGAGGCCTACATCACCTCAAACTTTGGCTGGGGCCTCACCAAAAGAATCGAAAGCCACGGCCTCGCGCGTTTCAAAGCCCACGTCGACAAGGCACGTCCCCCCTTCCCGTTTCTTTTCCCATAAACCCACTCCTTCTCCAGTCTCGCCAGGGCGTGTCTCTCATGATGGATCTCATCCGCCAAGCCCGTCTGCAGCCCATGGCATTTGGCTCCTATATGTCCACCATTCGCGCCGACATGTCCCCGGACTCCTCCGGCCCTTCTTCCGCCCCTCAGTTTGATCACGTCCCCGCTCCGCAAAACGATAGCTGGTTTAGCAGGGTTTGGCGAACGCCCAACTGACATTCCGCCGCTATCATACATCCCCCTGCTTATTTCCATGCGTTTGTATCATTAGCCACAGTAATACCAGAATGCACTTGTCGTTTGCACCGCGTCAGACTAAGCGTCTTTGCATTGAACATGTACTTTCCGACGTCTGCAGCCAGGCAGCTGTCAAGCGCCCCTCCCCTCCCCGACGTGCCCCTCCAGGACCTGATTGCCTTGGCAGCGAGTCCCCGCAAGTCGCTCTTTTGTGCGCTCACCCCGTCTGCCATCTCTGTCTGGCGTGTCCGGGTCCGTCCAGTCCGTCCAGCACTACTTGCCTCTCACACTCTCCTAGCCCTCTACGCCCCTCGCACATCTAGCACGGTCCGATTCCTCTCTCGCAGACCACGGCCACAATCTAGCCGCGACATGGTCTCCCGACGGGAGTAGGCTCGTCATCCGGGTGCGTTCGCCACCACGCTCGGCCGTGCCACTATGACGTGTTTCAGACATCGCGCTCATATCTCGTGTTGGTCGCCGTCGACTACATTCCCGACACTCCAGCCTATCAGCCCCCAGACATCCCTCCCGCTATCCAGCGCAACTTCCTTCCCGGTCCCGGCGAAGGTCTCCCCCTCCAATCTCTCTCTCTCTCCTTTGAAGGCGTCATACGCGCAGAGGGCCAGGTTGTCAGGTATCCACCCCGTCCCACACTCGTCCATCCCCGTTGACACCCTGACCAGTGTTTCCCCGCGCAAGCACCACCTGGCATTCTCCACCAGCTCTCCCCCGGCCATTCAACGCATTCCCTGGCCCTCTTATGATGATGCAAATGCCGACAACGACGATCCTCAGAGGTCCCACCTCACATATGATACATGGGACCTCAACGATGACGAGCTACCGTGGCTAGTGGACAGCGATGGTGCGTAGTACCTTGTATGCTATGCCCCTCGTGACCATCTTCCCAGTCGCCGTCTCCAAGATCCTGTACTCGGCTGTAGGAGTGGAGACCTGGATAACCTCGGATGGACGTGCCTACTTTGTTCGACTTCAGGAAAACTCGCCAGCAGTTGTCGATTCAAGTAGTGGAGACGATCCTAGTGATGGTGTGAGAATCCAGCTTCGCCATCATACCGACCGTGATGCTAAAGGGACCCATATTCAAAGGGCACTCAAACTGACACCAGCGAAAATGACGACGATTCGTTGCCAAACGCACCTCGTTGGCAGGGTACTTGCATTCACGACTTTCAAGTTCCTCGCTGGGTGCAAAAGTCTCGTCGTATTGAAGATGGCTTCAATAAGGGAGCTCCCATCTACGACGAACCGCGTCGAGCCGTGGAGGTTGCCGTAAACACAAGGTTCTCCTTGGTCGCTATCGGCACGTTTAGGTGCGTTGTGTCGCGAGACTGTTATTCAGACGTCCTGACGATTTTAGTGGGTCCATCGAGTTCATCGCCTTTCCGTCTTCCGACGGGCCCCCTCCAACTCCCCAGGTTATAGATGTCTCTAATCCCTATAATCGACCGCGTGGTCAAGTGTGTACAATGGAATGGAGTTCGGATGGGTATGTTCTAGCGGTGGGTTGGGAGCACGGATGGGCAATCTTCAGTGTCGGGGGACGATGTCTTGCCTCTGCGTTTGGAGTCGATGAGACCATTGACGACTACCGATTCCAGGATGCATTCATGTATGGGGTTAAAGATTTGGTGAGCTTTTCTGGAACTTGGTTTTATGCGCAACTGAGCGCGCCGAATGCAGTTTTGGGCACCTGGAAATTTTGAGTTAGTAGTACTTGCGCGATCAAATTCAAGCAGTGAGTCTTTGGCCTCTGTATGCATCAATGTTCAAATATGTATTTTGAAGAACGGGATGGTCAAATTTTTATCCTACCCTTTGCAAAGAGTGCCACGACATGCCAACATTCCCCAGTGCGTGACTCATTTCATCACTGAATAGGTTGTTGAACGTTTTCAGGACAATACTTGCCACGCTTTCCTCCAAATGGACGATCGTGCACTCGTGTATCGTGGAGCAGACCAACCGGACATGAGCGTCATAAATCCCGAGTCTGACGTTTGGCAGCATATCAAGGTATGATGATTCGTTCGTTTTCTTGACTTGACTATCATCTTGTGCCGTACCAGATTCCTCAACGCTATCTAGCGTCAAACTGGCCTATCAGATACTCTGCTCTCAGTGGCGATGGGCGACTTGTGGCCGTCGCAGGCCGTCGTGGATTGATTCACTATAGCTCTGCATCCGGTCGATGGAAACTCTTCTCAAACATACCTCAGGAGCAAGCGTTCGCCGTGAAAGGTGGTTTGTTGTGGTTTCACCATGTTCTTGTAGCGGCAGTCGAGGTGTCAAAGTCTTACCAAGTCTGTGCACGGTCTTTGCAGTGCCGTTGGATTAGCTGACGCTTGAACAGATACGCTTATATTCTCGAGATGCGGAATTAAGCAACCAGAATGTTCTTCATCGTGAAATGATTTCGTCGCCCGTGATTATTCTATCTCTGGTTGACAACTCATTATTGGTCTACACCGCGGACAACATGTTGAATCATTATTTGATCATTCCGACCGCGGACTCCATCAAGTTACATTTGTGTGGGAGCATTACCTTCAACGGAATCATCGCCGTGCCCTCATCAGTCAGAGTGTTGAGTTGGATGATTCCCAATGCTCAGAAACGTGAGTGGCTCCAGTTCTTCGGTGAGCAACGTCGTTGATACTTCCTAGGACTCGGCGACCCTGTCGACGACCTCGCAGTAGCCACTGTCCTTATGATGGTTGGTAGACAGCTAGTTTTGCTTCGACCACGAAAAGTAAGTTCTTGATTTTCTTGAATGAACCCCGTTTGTTTATGATGAATATTAGTCCGGAAACCAAGAAGTTAAATATGATATGCAAATTTTTGCAGACCGCATCGAGTTTTGTTGGATACACCTCCGTGGTATCGGAGCATTGGAAAACTCCCTTTGGGGATATGACGGGCAAGGCATACGGGTCTGGCTTAATGCCCTCGCTATTGAATCGACCACATCTTCCGACGAAGCACCCCACAGCGTGAAAGAGAGCGTCAACATCCCATTGGACTTTTATCCGCTGTGTAAGCTGCTCTGTCGGTTTCATTCTTCGTGCTTACGCTACTTTGCAGCTGTACTCATGGATAAAGGAATCATTGTCGGCGCTGAGCATGAGTCAGTTACTCGCATGAACCTATTGTTTGTCATGTTCAGGCACACGACTAGCGTACGTGGTCGTCTAGTTTGATTGTGCAAGGTTGAGAACGAGACCTTTGCAGTCTCACCTGTTTCTCCATCACATCTTGCGGCACTTTTTGGAATTCGGTCAAATACGAGAAGCTGCTCAGTTCGCCACCAACTATCAGCATCTAGTGTTTTTCGCCCATAGCCTCGAGATTCTGCTCCATAGCGTAATAGAGCCAGAGTCTACAGCGAAGACCGACGAAAGTGATACATCGGGCAAACTATTATCTTCTGTGATAGAATTCCTTGATCACTTTGATGTTGCACTCGATGTTGTGGTTGGTTGTGCTCGGAAGACAGAAGTCACGGGGTGGAAACGACTCTTTGACGTTGTTGGCAATCCAAAGAGTTTGTTCGAGGTGCGTTTCGGTATACTCTTGCGAGTCCGCGCTGATTTTGTTTCAGTTGTGCCTCAGTTCAGGTCGACTCAAAACGGCAGCGTCGTATTTGATTGTGTTGCACCATCTTGAACAGCGAGAGGAGAATAACAAGGACGCCATTCGGCTGTTGCAGAACGCGATGGACGGACGCGAGTGGCAGCTTTGTCGCGAAATTTTGCGTTTCTTGCACTCGCTAGATGATACTGGGACCGCGCTTAGACAGGCGTTGGTCCAGACAAGGATGGTGGAAAACGTTGATGAAAGTATTAGTACACAATGTGATTTATGATCCGGTTATCAGCCGGAATCTTTGTAGTACGCGAGCCGATCATATCAGGAGTTACAATGCGATTTGTTTCCTCCCTCCATCGCTGTCTGCAGACATCTGCCATGGCCGCCCAAAAAGCAGTGTCCATATCTTACCCAGCGCTTTTGTCGTCGCCCTTGTCTCTCGGCGACTCGATCGGTAAGCTGACTCTGGGCTCGGATTTAATCACTCTTGAGCGTCTACGTAGAACAGGCTTTTGGATCTCATCCACAGGCTTTGGGTATCATCATCGTCAGGGATTTACCCCCCATCTACCAAGTGTACCGAGAGACCTTGCTTAAACATGCGTACAAGTTTGCCCACTTGCCGGAAGAGTCCAAGGAACGATATACCGATCCCGGAAGCTCGTACAGGTATGTAGTGATGGTCACGGGCCATTCTCATTGTTTTGATGTCCTATGATAGTTTTGGATGGTCGCACGGCAAGGCAAGAGAACCTAACGTATTCTCGCGTAACGACATTCACTTTTTGTTTTTTAACTTGGCGTTAGGAAATCATGAACGGGAAGCCAGGTTGAGAACTATCGTTTCTCGATCATGGTAGCCAGTAAAACTAATCCTTTTTTTTTTGTCAAGATACCCTCAAAGGATCATACTATGCAAATCCTGTCGTGGATGTGCCTGACGTCTCTCCTGAGCTCAGAGATCAATATCCAGAGTATTATCGCAACAATATATGTGCGCAAAACAACTCCTAGTTTCGCAACCTTCTCGTATGACATGTCACATATAGGGCCGGATCCCCAGGAAAAGGGCATACAAGGCTTCGAGGAAGCGTTCAAGAACCTTGGAAGGTAATTTACAACTTCTTGAACATGGCTCACATTTAACCTTGTCGCTGGCAAGGTTCGTTTTTCAAATCGGCTGTGAATTGGCAGCGGCTTGTCAGCCTTTTGGTTTGGACCCTTCCCTAAGATCGGCCGAAGCGTCGAGGCTGATGTCCTTAAGTCTCCAAGCACCTGACCGACATGTCGATATCCTTACCGGACCTCATCAAAACCTCTCGCACGACCAAGGCGCGATTGCTTCATTATTTCCCTACGACTGCGACCGTCGAAGAAGAACGAGAACCCATCGACAGTTGGTGTGGATTTCATCTCGACAATTCCCTTCTGACGGGACTTTGCTCTGTGAGTCTATTGATCACCATGGTGTTTTTTTTTTCTGAGCACGCTTACAGGCCATGTTTTTGCGCGAGGAGAGTGGTCAAGAACCCACGTTGGTTTCTTCCCCATCGCCTGCATCCGGTCTCTACATCAGGACACGGGGTGGCGAGTTGACCAAGGTGTCTATACCTACAGATTGTCTAGCATTTCAAACGGGTGAATGTCTCCAACTTGTAACGGAAAGGAGGCTCATGGCAACTCCCCATTGCGTACACGTTGGCAAGGGTGAGGCAAAAGTGTCGAGGGAAACCTTTGCATTGTTCATGCAACCCAACGCAGAACAAAACGTGTCTGCCACAGAAACATTTGGGCAATTTAGTAAGAGGATATTCGCGACACACTATGATACTAGCTCTATGTGAATTATACGTCCATGGGCCGTAAAAAAAGATCTAGGATAGAAAGAGACTACATTATCATACATCATGCAGAGGGGGGGTTCAAAAAAAAAGCATGACACACGACCTGGAAAAAGCGGAACATAAAAGCACTTCATGGTTGCACCAAGGAAGTTGAATTCGAACGCCGATGGGCCGAATGGGTGAGCGAATCTGGCAAAACAGACATGACAGCAGCTGCAAGACTATTTCGTTTCATCGTCACCGAACGATCCATTTTACCGTTACTTCTTCGCGACGAGAATGAAGACCGTCTGTCTTCTCCGTCCGAGATGACGCTCCAATCCTCACTACCCCGCTGTGACCCCAATGAGTCGTACCGAGATCGGGGGCTTGAACGGTCCAGAAGCGATGTGGAGGCATCAAAAAGTTGATCCTCCTTTGTTGAATCGTCTCCCTCCGTCAGGTCTGTAGGCCCCTGTGAGGGTCGTTTGATGAGCGAGCGAGCGTAATCCAAGTCACGGTATATCGCTTCGATCGCAGTAGCGACACCGTTTTCCTGTCAAGATTTAGGAAGGGCTTCGACGATACAACGAAAAAAGGGAAAGAGAAAAAAGAGAAAAAAAAAACTACTCACAGATCGAATCTGATCGCCAACGAGCTTCGCACGCTCAATCCGTTTCGGATCCGTGGTTGCCAACATCAAGGCTTGACTTAAACTGTTTACAGTCAGTTTCCGGATAGAAAAGCCAACTCCGAGCGCCTCCACGCGATCGCCCCAGAAAAATTGGTCACCAAAGAACGGCTTGATGATTGTAGGGATCCCAGCTAAACGCACATCAGTTCGCGTCAAAAGTGATAAACCGCCAAAACAAACCTCGTAAACTTGCCCCAGTTGTGCCGGCGCCTCCATGATGGCAAGCGGCATCGATCCGTTGGAATAACCAGTCATGCGGGATGGACGAAATGCTATAAATCTGCTTTGGCAATGGTTCTTCGGGTCGGGATGCTTCCGTTACATGTGTATGCAGCCGATCTGACCAGCCCTTGGAGAGAATAGCATACACTCCGCTTTGCACAATCGCATCTACCACACAGCGAGTCATGGCTTTGGGGTCCGGAACCACGATGCTGCCGAAACCTATGTATACTATTTTCTTGCCAGCTTGACGAGCAGAGTCAATGAAGGAGACAAGATCCTGGGGAGGACTCCATTTCTTCGTCGCTACTTCAGCATCGTTGAGAAACCAGTAACCTAGTTCTAAATGAGAATGAAGTATACTGGAAGGACAGAAGAAAATTACCAGTCACTCGAATCCATTCGGGCCAATCCAAGGGTGGTGGAACAACCGTAGGGCTAAAATTGTATAAAAAGGGAATCTTGTGAGGCTCCATGCGGTCGAAGCTTGTGCTATCCAAGTGCAATACGTTCCGGCGCCAGCGGTTAATCTGACCAGCCATCGCACGCCAAAATATTTGATCGAACATGACATATGTCTAGCATACGGTTCTTCAGCAATGATCGTAAACAAAACCACTGACAACGTGCCATGTAATTGTAGCCGCCACCCATCTAACTAGCCGTCAAAATGACATCTATTCCGAGAATGGAAGCCCATACCTTGTTCTCCGGCACAGCGAAGGCGTGGGGATACGCCCTTGAGTTTGATTTAGCTCAACCTGACTCGAAATCAACACAAAAACTCACCTCGTCCTTGTCCACGTCATTGTGAATGCTCTGAAGTAGGGAATCCTAAGTGCTTCGGCGATATGATACCCTCCCATCGCACTCGGACTTTCCACAAGAACATCGGTCCCCTGACAAGCCTCCCAAGACGTTTTCAGCAAATCATCAAGCCATCCACGGAACTACATATCATATTGAGTTGAGGCCTTGAGTGCTTCCAAGCGCGCTTACCTTAAGTAGTCCCTCCTTCCAAAATGACACCGTAAATGTGCCGTTCTCAACACAGATACGCATCAACTCTGCTGGATCACCGCCGACATATCCGAATCCAATTCCGTGCTTCAACGACGACCGTCAGTTAGTGTGACAGATAAATTTATGTGCTTACTGATTCAATCCACGCTTGGAATTCTCCATGGGTCGCAATTTTCACCCGATGTCCATCTGCCATCAGTCCTTTTGCAAGAGCGATGTAAGGTTGAACATCTCCTCTCGAACCGATTGTCAGGAACGTAAAATGCAAAGATTCTTTCGGTTTGAAAGTTAAGAATGTAGAAGAAGTTGATGTGAACATTACGGCGGGTGGAGAATCAGACGCCTCATCAGATAGTGGTGTAAGATTGTTGTCGCTGATGAGGGAGTTTCGTGGTTCGAATTCCTCCAAGATAAGTGCGTCTTGCTTGCCTCGGCTCAGTGTCGGGGATTCGCCAATATTTGACCGCTTCCTAATCTCCTCTATTTGGCGTTCGAGAATAGACACAAAGGCGCGCTGTCTATCTTCGAAGCCAAATTCAAAGAAAAGTTCCTCGTGTCCTTTGATCATGACGGTAAGTCCATGATGGCCAAAGCGTGTAGCCTTCGTAATTTCAACGGTCAGGATGTCACGGAGTGGTAATATCATCTATCAAATATTGTTAGAAAATTCCGCGCGTGGATTGTTGGTAACGTAACGTACTCTAGTCTTAGTGCTCAGTGGTCCTGTGGACTTGAAACAAAAATAATTCGATGAAACATATAAACGTCCGAAAATCGGCAGAAGTCGCAATAAATAACCAGAAAAATCTTTGTGGACTATAAGAATCATGCTTGAAGCTGAAACAGTCCACTTACATCCAAGTAACACTTCTTTGTCGTCGAAGGCAAACGATGCCTTATACTTGTCTGCCATTTCTTGATCAACTGCAGCCTCGGACGTCTCAAGTACACTGTAGCCGAGCTCGCTGAAGGCCCCAGAGCCTTGGCCGGGATCCGACGATTCATAAACCTCGCGCACACCTCCACTCCGCGACTCGAGGAACGCAGGGGTAATAGCGGCATTCGAGGAAGCCACGCTTACACCTTTGCGGTGAACTTTAAGCCATGAGGGCATTCCAACATTCCAAGGAGCACTTGTTGTCAATCCCTTGCTCGAGGAGGGTGTAGCATTCATGTCTCCTGCAGATGGTGACGGTGGATATGTATGAGTTCGTGATGATGAATCGGCTGATGTTCCACTCAGAAGTATGGCGGCAGCATTTCCAGGGTTGGGTGATAAAGGTGAAGGTGTAGATGTCAAAGGCACGAGCGATGCACCGCCTTGCTTCGATACGTGAGTGAAATCTTCAGCCGTTCCGGGAGACTCCACAGGGCTGTACATGCGCGTTAAAGACAAAGGAAGTGACTCTTGGAGAGGTCGCAGCAAAAATGACAATCGAAAAGATGAATTACTCTTGGTGTCCGACGTAGGGAGGCTGCGAGTGCGATCCATACCGTGAGCTGGCAAGGAATGACGCGCTGCCGTGGTGTCCAAAACGGCATGCGGAGAACTAGCAGGCGACGATCTATTGGTACGCACAGCCTCACGGATGTGTTCCAAAGCACCTTGTATGTCGTCAAAATAGGCGAAAAAGTACGAGTCAACCGAATAATATTCCTCCTTGTCGAATACCTTAACCTCGATTGTTTCGCTGAAGTCGATGGCTGATGATTTCTCCACGTCAAGAATAACGGAATATGGTATGGCAATCTGAAAAAATAAATAAAAATGTATCCTCTTACTTCTACTATAGCTTACTTTCACAGTATCCCCCATGTTCTGCGATTTGAATATGACTTTGCGTATTGCCTTCACCCATTCCTCTCTGCTTGTCACAGAGTTCGCAGCTAATAGCAGGCTCTTCTGATTAGTACGTAGGCGAATCTCCTTTTCATCTGCTGGATCACAAGAAATTGCATAACGCAGGTCAACGATTCCACTGGGGAAATAAGGATCCTAGGCAATCGTTAACTCATGCCACAGACACAAAAAAAGACAAATTACTGAAGAAGAGTGGTACCAGGAAAGTGTATCATTTCTGAGAACGAACCAGTGCTTAATCCAGCGCTTAGTCCGAGTCGCCCTCTTACTGAGAGCGCCGGACTTGAGAACCTGATCCTGCTTTTGCGTAAGTATGCTTCCCGTAGTAGTTGATATACTAATACCTCTCTGCTCGGCATATGAGCAAAGAAACACAAATGAGAGTTTGTGAGATACATGTATCCCTGTAATACTGAGTATTGTTGAAAATCTAAAAACCATCGAGTCGGTGGAGTGCGACTTACAAACAGAGCGCATAAGCCAACATGGCATTTCTGATTTCCGTTAAAACTTGCATTGAGTACAAAGATAACAGCCTACCCGCTGACACTTCTTCGATAGCTTCCAAATCAAAAATTTCTTTCAGTTTTTCCGCCAAACGGGTCCGTCGATTGATTTTCACCGTCGCCATACTACCTGCGCGACTTCGCGGTCTCCGTCTAATAGCTGGCTCATTATGTTGTGCAGGCGGAGATATCGTGTGTGCCGACTCTGGATACTCTTGAGAATCGATCTGCCGCGGTGTCGTCACGTCGAAATCACCGACGTCAAGATCGTCGTCAGTTGTTATGTTTGCGTCAGGATCTGGATGGGGTGCCTCATCGATTTCCATTACCCCTGGATTGCTGGATAACGAGGGGTTCTTCCGCCTCGAGCGGGCAACGGGACGATATATGGCATGGATAGAGGAGGCCATGTGCAGTGCTAGGACCAAAGGTCAGTTACCCCAAATCCTAAAATAACGGATAGAAGGTTTCGCTTACAAGTCGGCTCCTCGTCGCTATCAGAATCTGTTTGGGGATCCATTTGAGATATTGGATCATCAACGTCATCTGAGTCTTCAACCCAAGGAAGAGCCTGAAGAGCCTGAATAAGGGTCTGTGTTCCCGCGCGCATCTACATCCCGAAAACTGTTGAACAAACAGGAGAACAGAAAAATATTCGACACGTACTGAGCCGAAATCCCGAAAAGATTGCAACAAAGACCGTGCGGGCGCAAGTGGTGGCGATGGGGGTGTGATGAAGGGTGAATCATCATTTGGGTTGGCCGCAGTTAGTTCGTGTAAGGCAGGACGGTCCATGGGCTGTGATGCGTCAGATTGCGGAGGCACAGAACCTTGAAAAGATTAAGCGGGTCTGTCACTCAAAAAATGTATTCGTACCTTGTGGTTGGTCGAGTGCGGCCTGACCTTCCCTGACTTTATCCTTCCGTTTTAGGCTCAGCGTACGTTTGTGCAATGTGTGGGTTGGTGAACGAGGACGACCAGTGACACTCCTTCGCAGGTCCATCGTCCTCACCGCAGCCTTCTTGATGTGATCTTGAGGTTCGCCGCTGTCGTCGGCTTGGTCGTCCTGCGAACGAGGTTCGAGTCCTGGCTCCGAGGTGACGATACTCCGGACCAAGGACTTTGCAGACGCAAGCCTGGCCATGGATGGATTACTATGCTATGACAGTAGGTGACAGGAGAAAGGTGAGATGCGATCAGAGAACCTTGCTGCTAAGTACTGCGCCTTCACAGTTCCATAAGCACTCTTACTCGCGATGGAGAGCCCGGGGCGCCCAGTCAGCCTTGATAGCTAATTTATTCGGAGCTGGAAATAAATACCACTCGGCATGTTCCGGTACATTATGCCGTAAGTATCCTCATCAGGTAATACGTCTAGTTCACCCGACATGTCCTCGAGGCTGCATTTTCAGCATCCGTCCTTCTCCATCTCTTCACCCGCCTGTCTGTGTTTATGTTATCGTCATGAGAGGAGAATATTGCATTGCAGGCGCCTCCTTTCTGTCGTACGTGGCTTCGTTTAGTGTTTCTGCATGTCTCATTGCTCTTCAGCTTCGCAGCACTCTTATTGTTGATCTTCGTCCATGTAGGTCCCACCGAGCGTACATCACATGTCACCTTATCAAGCTTGCATAGGTGGGACAAATTAATACATCCGCGGTTCCTCATGGAATTTCAATGGTAACTCTTCTGAACCTACTTTCCCACTTCCGGTCTGATGTTCTCATTAGGCTACTATCAATGTTTCGGGTTATGGGTGAGCAGCCACTGTTCGTAAAGCCGTCAAGGAACTGACAGTGTCAAAGCAATGCACTATCCCAAGCATTTAACGACCCCATTCAAGGGCTATACACGAATAACGCCTCATCTGCTCTTGGGCAGGGAAACGGGATTAGGCAACAGTATGACTTTGGCCTTTACTCTTATTGCGCCTATGTGAACAGTTCCGCTGGACAATGCTCGAATCATACCATCGCAGCTAGATTCCAGCCGTATACCGCCATCACGTCTGACATGCTCCTCAATTATTCGCAGTTCACGGCCTACATTTTTGTTCATACCACCTTCATCGATTCCTCATATCTGGGAACCAATTCTCATGCTGCATATTACTTCTTGTTGCTCGGTACGATCTTCACTGCGCTCTCCTTGTTCACGTGAGTTTTGTTCCCATTTCGTTGTCATTATTTTGACCTGTCGCCAGCGGGGTGCTCCGGAGGACCTTTCTCTTTCTCTTTTCAGCAACCATGTCTATTCTGTCTGTGCTATTCATATTGATTGGAGTAACTATCTGGACCGCGATAGTTAAGAAAGTTGAAAGTGTCAACTCACTGCAACCTACTGCCGGTGTCACGTCAGGTATCGAGGTATCGTATGGGAACGGTATATACCTCAGCTGGACGGCGTTTGCTTGCTTGTTAGCGGCCACCGTGCCTTACATGATTAGGTATCTACTTTCCTCTTATTTTTGTCAAATGAACTCGATGCGACTCAGTGTTCATCTATATAGCTGCTGCACTTTCCGTGGATAAACAGAATGCTGACCATTCGAGGATGCATTAATGAACCCGGGATCAGTTGGTATCATGCCAAATATCCCCTTAGTAAATGATAATGCTTGGACCATGGATCTAGACGAATTATTTTACGTATATTTATCGTTCGGCTGATCTGGTGGTTCAAACTTTTTTCCCGACATCCGATGATCAACATCAACATTTCAAGGGACAAGTTAATTTGACAAAACACTAGCCCACCGCGAGGGTCGAACTCGCAGCCTTCAGATCGCCTAGTCATAAGAGTCTGACGCTCTATCCGATTGAGCTAGGCGGGCAACACCAGTTTGCTTTAAAAATCATGTTTGAAAATGGCCATCACGGAAACCAGAAACCGAACACGAGGATGTTCAATGGGCGCAAAACTGTGGCATAGGTATGTATGCTTCTTAGCAAATGCGATCGGTAGTTGGATGCTGCTAACGGGTCACAGCCCGGAGAAGCTACAGCCCCCCATGATTGATTAATAAACGAGCACACCTTCAGGGTTTGTAAGCTGACACGACGACAAAAGAGGGATACACCTAGGATGCCGGTGCCAGGCGTGCAACGCGCATTTGAGAGCCGGTGATGCGTTCCCAGGTAGGGCAACTTGGGATAGGATATTAACGTCGCTTCCAGTGCTCCAATTGCGGCGACATTCCGGTTGCTGCGCAACTGTGGGACACTCACAGTGTGGTCAGGGGCAGCATCTCATCTCATCCTGTGCGATGAAACGCTGACAGCCGACTTCCGATCAGAAAAGGGGGCCGATCTGTGGCAGCTGGGCGCTCACCGCGTGTCATGTGGCGGGGGAGGGCAGGCGCAAGCAGCCAGCTAAAGTACCCTGTTGATGTGACATCGGTGCTGACATTACGCCCTGTTGTGGGCTCCGAGCTTATAAGCTGGCGCAATTTCCGCAGGGGCCGGGTGACGTGAGGATGATTAGTCAGAGTGCGACGGCGGGGCAGCCGGCGGGAAAAAAGCGGTGTCGGCTGGGAAATTGGGCTGATGTAATGGTGAATATATACGTTGCTTGCGTGGTCCGCAGCACCCAGCTGCTTCTTGTTCTGTCCGGCCCCTCAATTCTGTCCCACTCTCCGCAAGCGCGATCCAGGTCAAAAGGAGTCATAACAAGTTCATCACCATCCAACCATGTCTGACCCCCTCAGCGACACTTTTTTTTCCGCCGTTGATACATATGGCTCTGACTACGCCAAGCAACAGCAAGGCCTCGACTTTGTTTCATTTCACTCGCCATCTGACATCCTCGCCCCCCACCCCGATCTCTTCGAGCTCGAATTGGACTCCAGCCTCGCGGCTTTCAACGAAGTCCAGCTCCAGCTCCTTACTGTAGATTCCAACGACGCCTACTCCTTTTTGAGATCCGATACCCCAACGTGTGGTCCTCCCTCTAATATTACCGTCTCCTCCGAGAGTGCATACGAGACACTCTCTACTCGCTCCGAGTCCTTTTATAATTTCTCCGATTCCTCATACCCTGCAACCGACTGCTCATTCCCCCTCGACCTCGAAATGGACTTCCAGCGGGCTCGCATCGGAGGCAGCGGTTGCTCTGACTACGGCGTTGGTACTGTGCAGAGCAACAACAATCTTCCCATGACTGTCGATCCCAGTACCTTCGGTTCCCTGCCCCTCAGTCCACGCACCGCTGCTACAGCACCATCCGCTGAACCCGCCTTCAAGCATACAAGTTATTCTGACTATGGAGGTGCTACGCGCATACCCGCTGTTCCCAAGTCTACGACCGCCGACTTCTATGGCCTTGGCTTCATTGGCGCAGAAACCGTATCGCCCTCTACCATGACCACCTGCCTGTCTACTGCTACGTCTCCTGTGCCACAAGCCAGGTCGATCCGTGGTGTGGAGGAGCAATCAAAGGAGGATCCTCGTAAGAAGTATCAATGCCCGACTTGTCCGCGAGGTTGGTTGTTTTTCGTCGTTTTGCTCCCTCCCTTTGACTTATGGCCCCCTTAGCTTTCGCTCGAGCTTACAATCTGAAAACTCACATGGCGACCCATGATCCCAATCGTCTCAAACCTCATGTTTGTCCCCATCGGTCTTGCGGTCGTTCGTTTAGTCGCAAACATGATCTTGGCCGTCACCTCGTTAGTATCCACCGTGATGAAGCCATCTCTTCGACTCCTTCAGCGACTGCCAAGGCCATTGGCGTTGACAACGGTCCTAGAGGCTGGTGCGATGATTGTGGCAAGGGATGGGTTGGCACGGCTGCCCAGTGTAACTGCGCCGATGTCAAGTAAGAGCTTTTGTTCTGCGAGCATGACTTTTCTATGCGTGAGTTTTATTTGTGCGAACGACACGACCGTGTTTCTCAATTACTCTGCAGAACGGGCGAGCGACTTCGCCAATCGCGTCGTCGTAGTCGATGGCTGATTCGTTCATTGTGTGTCAAGATGACGTGTCATATCGCTACGCTATCTTTTTATCGGGGTATTGCGCATCGTACTTTTCGCGTCACGCTACGAACCTGGTGACAAGCGCATTGTGCACCTTGACTGCGTGTAGTGCCTCGACGAGGATTTTCAGGCAGTTGTGTTTATTATGGCGTGCCTCGTTTCCCCAACTTCACCACTGATCTTTTGTGGACTAAATAAACAATTTTTATTCCTGTCTGTAAAGCCGCTGGTGTATATTTTAATATATATTTCGATTTTCGGAGACTTCGACTAGTCATGCCAGGTTTAGTTTAGGGGCTATTCGAAATACGAAAAAATGTACCTCCTCGCGTACAGCCGAGTGCAAGTACCTATTACACCACCCTACCCATTACACATAATTTTGTTTTACAATAACCCCCTTCAAATCGAATCAATATCCTTCCAAAAATACGCTTTATGGGCATTCTCAAGCCTGGGCCGCTGGGTGTAGACCATACTAAAGGAGAGCTGACAAAGAGCCCGTCACAATGGCCATGGCCCATAGGCAAACTGAATTCGAGGACTTGCCCCGGCAAGCTCCGAGGCGAATCTGCACGCCTACAGGTAACCCAAACAGGCAAGAGGGAATATGCCCTGTCGTCACCACTGACGTATTCCGCCGCCTTAGGGGACTACTCAGTAAGTCGTGTCGATATGAAAACCAAGGATGCCATTTGCGTGGTCCGTCTCCCTCTTATCCACCATGTCGTCTCTCATTGAAGCTGCGGGAAAAGCTTTCACCTCTGTGATTTCAACCGACAAAGTGGCGGACCTGCAGCGCGATATTCAAGAACCGCGTGCTGGCGAACATTTGACTACAGATCATGGCATCGAAGTCTCTGATACAGATAACTGGTGTGCTACATGCAGGCTTGTTTCTGCGTTAGAGCTAACCTGCTTCCACTAGGCTCAGGGTGATCAGCCCTAGCGGCAAAGTCAACGGTCCAATGCTGCTCGAGGATCAAATCGGCCGCGAAAAGATCCATCGATTTGATCATGAG
>JBBPKM010000310.1:0-16767 GCA_038089255.1 Austroboletus rostrupii
TCCCACTAAAAAAGTCCTCTCAAAAGTCCTTGAGCTGGCCAGGTATTCAATCCTAGGCAGCAAGGCCTAGTGTTAAGATACCACTAGCAAGGTATCTATTAAAGATAAGTCCTTGGTGCCAAAGCCCAAGGTGATACTCTTAAAGATGATCGAAGGCATTTTGGCCTATATGTTCGGGCCTTAGCATCTGGAGTGTTTCAGATAGATGATCAAACCTTTTTTCTTCTTACTCATGAATACAGCCATAAAAGCTCATTTTCTCATATCATAACAGGGATAAAATCCAGCAGGGGAGATTGGAAGATCAAAGGTAACTGTAGCATGATGGAACAAGGCAAAGACTGATGAATAAAGAAAGGATGAAAACAAAGATGGTGGTGATGGTTTAGGAGTAGGACAACATAAAGGACAACAGTTAGCATAATGACCAGGGATTTATTTGAGACATTGTGGTCATTGAAAGAAATGACAATTGACTTGAATATGGTTTAGTCAATGGCATTGGAAGCATGACTTGTGGTATCAGGGATGATTTGAAGGTAATGGATCAAACCCATCATTTCTTGACCACCAAGCCTCTATATATTGAATGAGTTCTTCTTCCAGGGAATTAAGTGCCAATGAAGAGGCAGAGGGTGTGGATAGAGGGGGAGTGGTCAACTGTTTTGCCAATAGGGCTTTAAGTGCCAAGTCCTTCTAATACCTATCAATGTCCATAAAGAACTCAGTGAGATCTAACTTATGCATGGTGGTAATAAGGTCCTTTTGAAGATTGTTGTGGATATGAATGAGTTATTGCCCATAGAGGGCAGTCCCAATTTTGTATACAAAAGACTCAGTAAGATTAATCTTGTAGTTGCAATCTAGGAATAAAGAAAATAAAGTATCTTTGTTTGAAAAGATATCTGTGAAGTCTTTATATTGATCAGGTAGACTAATTTTTTGTTTCTTGGCATGGATAGCCAAGTCTATTGATGTGGTTAGAGCCATACAGGTGAGAGCTGGATTTGGAATGAAGTGGCCATTAGCAAGAATGGTTCAGGATAGGGTTTGAAGTGGTTTGAAGTAAGCCATATCTCATGCAAGGGAGATGTTGGCATAGAGAACATCATCTTCTGTTCTATCAAGATATCCAAAGAGATGCTCATCTACCAGAGCATTTACATGGATATGCTGAGGTGGTGGTATTGAATAATCAGGTTGTCACAGGTTATAGAGCCCTTCTTGTTATTGTTTTTCTTGTTCATGGGCAGCTATTAGATTTGCAGATTGATCAGAGGAGGCTGGAATATCTAAGGTCTTCTTGTTCTAGTTAATGGTAGGATTGACAGCAGTAAGCTAGTGAAATCTAAGGATGGTGGTCTCTTTGCCACAATTCATGAGGTAGAATTTGACTTTTTGAACATATCTGTTGATGTTAACAAAGAGATATGTTTTATACTTTATCAGCCTGTTTTTGTTCATAAAGGCATCCATATTTTGGATGGTGACTGGTTGAGGAAGTCGGGTTCAAGAGAGTTGGTGTTGTTGAGTGAAGGTCCAATTTAAACATGAGATTTGAGCCCTTAAGTTGACTAGAGCAGAGGTGGCAATGGCTTTGATCATGTCTGTGGATACCAGGAGTTGAATAGGAATATGCATTGATTTCATGGATATGGTACAGAGTTATATGACAGATCAAGGAAAGGAGAAATATATGTTATAGGCATTTTTTCATTTAAAAATCCAAATGAATTCTTCCAACCATTTTATTCTCCTAAAGCTCCTGAATAGAAGCTGTCAGTTCTTCCACCTTTTTGATGTCCCTTGGTGGGGTTTGAGATGGACAGTTGAACTTGAGAGGGCATTGGCATGCCATATGTCTTTTTCTTTGGCATGCTAAATAAAGTCTCTCTCTTATGCATCGTTCTCATTCTTTTGGAGTAAGTTTCTTGAAACAAATGGTGCTTACATTCATAGTATTTGGATCATGGGCAGGTTGGGGTCAAGGGGTAAAAGAGGAGGAGTAAGTGGTATTACTGTGTTTGTGGTATATGGCAATTTCAAGAGCTCTTTTCTCTATGCTCACAAAGTAGGCTGCCTTTAAGTACCAATCTGAGATCTTGTCTGAAACATTCTCTATAGTATGAATATGGCACATGAGACAGACAGGGATTTTGAAGGCAAAGTAGTTGATCAGGACTTGGTCATTATTGATTCCAATGATGGCTACTTTGTTCTAGAAGATGGCAATGTCCTTCTAAAGAGTAGAGTTGTATCTTTCAGAACAGTTTTCCTAGATGCATTCTTTGGCTAGCCAGGCCAAAGATTCACCTTTGATATTTGCATTTTTGAATGACATTTTGAACTCCTTTTCAAAGTCAGCCTAGGTTTTTAAAGTAAATGTCCCATTAGTGAGTTTGGATTTGCAAAATATATCTGTCCAAGTAAGGGCAGTATCCTTTTTCATAAAAGATAGAGCATAGGCAATTTGGTGGGGGGGGGTATGATAGAGTTTGTCATTGACAGCAAGGTAGAGTTGAATGGAATGGAGCCATGGAAGGGCTTTGGCATATGAACCATCAAAGTCATCTAGAGTATCAAGGTGAAGTTCAGTGGAGTTTGCTGTGGTTATGATGGACATGATGGATGCTGTTGGTACTGGTGGGGGCAAAAAGAAGATTTAGCCTGCCTGAGGTTGTGGGATTAGGCTAGATGGAGTAGAGATTTGAGGGATTACCAAGGATCATTCTAGTTGGGCAGTAAGGTTCTAGGTGTCCTGGTTTTCCTATGTAAGTGGTTTATTAGGATCTATTGGGATTTCCTCCAAAGAGTTGGAGGCAGTTGATAGTGTAGAGAAGTTTTTGCAATGTTGCCAACCAGAGTATCAGTTTGGATGAATGGTGGGCAAGCTAGGGCAATGCTAGTTGCAACAGATAGAGCTTAGTTCTTTTGTTACACTTCTACTGGATAGATAGGAGTGTAGCCCTTGTGGAGCAAGAACAAGCAACTAAGTATACCCAAGACTAGTGTCAAGGGTTCTAAGATATGCCAAATAGCATCCACTCAACAGTAGGACAGAGTCTGGTTACTAGTAAGACCAAGTGAAAGAGAGTACTTGGGAGCTAGTGAAAGAAACAAGATATATTCAAAGAAATACAAGGAAGAACTAAGCTAAAGTACAGGGAACCCATTGAAGGATTTATATATATATATAAAGTTGAGGGCAGGCTTGTATAATACAAAAGAGAAAGTAATATATAAGCAAATATTGATAAGTGCTGATTGATATATTAGTCAATGAAGAATGATAAGCTATATAAAGCAAGTAAGCATGATGGAACCAGTATTCCAATGCCATAGTCACAAGAGTATAATAACTATTGTGGAAAAGGAAATATAAGTCTGAATATAGGCATGTCAAGAGAAAGAAATAGATTACTAGGGATAAGTTGTAACAGCTACTTGTCTATCTGGATGTATAAATATAATTGCCAGGTATGCTCCTTTTTTTTGCTAAGTCTTGCATTTACCAATATCATGCATCTTTAAACAAGGACATCTTCAAAGTTTCTTTCAAGCATGATGACATATACCTTCAATCCAGAATACCCAGGATCCATAGTAAGTTGACCAATCATCCTATCTTAGCTTCTCATCACCTTAGGAGACCATCAAGGTTCTGCAGGCTATTATCCATCTCTTCCTGGATATCAATACTAGCTGCACTTAGCTGGCTCTGTCCATACCATCCAGACACTGCCTTATCAAGCAGACAAGATCCTCGTTCACAACTTGGACAAGAATGAAGTAAGATGCAGACCAGTGGAAAGAAAACCTAAAGAAGGTAAGACTTTTGACTAGTCCTAGTATTGATTTATCCACTGCATTCATGCCACAGATGATAGCACAACCAAGCTGACTGACTTTGAATTCAAAGCATACATCTGCAACTTACAGGAGATAAAGTTTATATTCATAACTTTACAGATACTAATTCTTTACAAAGTAGGCTATCCAAACAAAAACTCTGGAAGCGATATTGGCTTGATCTTGCTGTTCAGCAACTTGGACTCAGCTTGTTACGCTTCAACCAGGTAGGTAGGAGCATAGCCCTTGTGGAGCAAGAACCAAGTGCAAGATAACCCTAGGTTTAAGGGTTCGAGGATACTCAGGACAGCATCCACTCAATAGTAGGATGAGGACTAGTTGACTAGGAGGCCAGACGAAAGAGAGCACCTGGGAGTTAGCACAAAGAGATGATGTATTCGGGAGAATACAAGGGAGAACTAAGCTAGAGTACAGGGAACCCATTGAGGGGTTTATATATGTAGAGAAGAAAATGAGGGCAGGCTCGTATAGTACAAAAGGAGACGTGAAGAGTAAGCATGTATGAGTAAATGCTGACTGAGGTATCAGTCAGCGCGGAATGATGAGTCAATAGAAATGAGTAGATGTGAAGGAATTGGAGTACCAATACAATAGTCGCAAGGGTTATACAAGTGACTATTGTGATAGAAATATAAGTCCGGATTTAGATGTAACAAAGAAAAGAAAAGAAATAGAAACTAAAGGTAAGTCATAACATTACCCCCTTAGTATATTCGAAGCCATGGTGAAGAACCTAGATATCTAAATATCCTCTGCATGGAGAGCCTGTGATGTTGGCGTAGGCCACATCATCTAGTCCATCATCAGAGGGTTCTGGGGAAGGAGCTCAGGGAGAAGGAGGAGGACACTGGGGACAACTTGTGGGGTAGGGGCATGCATGAGGAGTACCCTGTGTACTGGTACGAAATCCAGCAGAAAAAATGGGAAGACCAAATGTCACTGTAGCACGGTGAGAGGAGGAAGAGACTGAGGAGTGTTGTGAAGAGGACGAGGAGGATGGAGGAGATGGTTTAGGAGTGGGGCGTTGAAGATGGTGACGGTTAGCGCGATGGCCTGGTGCCCACCAGAGACACTGTGTGCATTGGAAGTACTGGCGGTTGACTTGAATATGATTGATGCGATGGCATTGGAAGCAGGTTTTGTGATATCAGGGATGGTTAGCAGGTAATGGGTCAAAGCCATCGTTTCTGGTCCACCATGCTTCTGTTCCCTGCATCAATCATTCTTCTACAGAGTTTAAAGCTGAGGAGGAGGCGGAAGGAGTAGAAGGAGATGGAGTGGTTGAACATTCTGCCAGTGGTGTGTTCATCGCCACTTCTCTGCAATAATGATCTATGTCCATAAAGAATTCAGTCATCTCTAACTTGTGCATGGCAGTGATGAGATTGTTCTGAAGGTTGTCCCTGATATGGATGAGGCGTTGCCCATAAAGGGCCGTTCTAGCGTCCTGGAGGAGAAAATTCCCCATGGTCCCGAGGGAACCACACTGGAGATAGGAGCAGTATAGCACATGAGCTGCCGAGTCAGGATCTAGGTGTGTGTCAATAGCAGTGGTGAATCAGGAGTCAGTGAGGATTTGCTCATACACAACTGAGCGAGTGGGGTTCCTTAGTGGTTCTTTGAAGCAATGTGCAAGGCGAGGGGTGTCAACAGCGAGGATGGAAGTTGGCATGTTCAAGGCAGCAGCAGTGGCTTCGATGGTGGCCAGTGTGACAAGGAGGGTAACTGGGCGAGTAGGTGTGGGAGAAGGTACAATAGAAATTGGTAAAGAAGAGACTGAAGAAATAGAAATAGTGTTGGTGAGGGGTGAAGACATTGTTGGTGATGTTGCAAGTGGAAGTTCAAGTGCGTTGAGGGGAAAAGACGGAGGGGTGAAGCTTTTTGTATGCTTGGAGAGTGGACTTTGCATTTTTAAGATTCTGTTTTGGGACCCATGAGTTTTCTTCGGCTGAGTACCCTTTTTATCAGATCAGATAGGAGCGGGTATGTGGAGTTCCGCGATGTCGTATGATCTTCTCTATCTCATATTCTTCTTTGCCTGCGATAAGATCAGGAGGTGGCACAGGGAAGTTCTTGCCATAGATAGTGTTCTTGGTGTATTTTGTGAGAAGGGAAGCATGAAAGACATCATGTATCTTCCATGCAGCAGGGAGTCAAAGATGATAGGAGATAGGCGATAGGACCTGAACAATGGTAAAGGGTCCTTCATTTCGGCATGAACTTCGGGTTGGTGATAAGTCGCTTGAGGTTTCTAGCTTCTAGCCAAACCTTATCTCATTTGGTGAATGGCATAAAGCCTCTTTGTGTCCGCGTGGCCATAGTTTGCCGAGCTAATTCGTGGGCTGTGAGGGCTTCTTCTCTGGCCGCAATAAGGATCTTTAGGTGGTTTTCGGTGGCAAGGAGTTCTGAAGGGTGAACGACAGAAGGAAGGGCCACCAGTTCATAACCCATGACGAGGTAAAAGGGGGATTTGCCGGTAATGGAATGAGGGCGATGGTTATGGACAAACTCAGCTGTTGTAATATGGTCAGCCCAAGTTCCTGGGGAGTTTCCGTGCACTATGCGAAGATATGTTTCAATCTCCTGGTTAACTCATTCAGTTTCACCATCTGTTTGAGGATGATATGCTGAGGAGAGGACAAGTTTATAGTTTAGGAGTTTTCCTAGTTCTCTTGCGAAGGTAGAGGCAAACTGTGGACCTCAATCTGAGATGATTTTGTTATAGAGACTGAAACGTTTGTATACTGAGTGAAAGAAAAGAGTGGCGATTCCTTCTGCAGTGACTGTTTTTGTTGTTGGACAAAGGATTACCCCCTTAGTAAGCCCATGGTCGACCACAACCAAGAGGGAATCAAAGCCGGAGGATAGGGGAAGGTCAGTAATAAGGTTGCAGGAGATTTGTTGGAAGGGACACATACAAGAGGATGCAATGGGCATTAAAGGAGGGACAGTGGGATGAGTATTTGATTTGTTCTGTTGGCATGTAGCACAACCAGAGACGTAAAATCGAACGAAGGAGGCCAAGCCAGGCCATCAGAATTCCGCAGCAACAAGTTGTTGTGTTTTAAGGTATCTAGGATGTCCTGCAGTAGCGTGATTGTGGCAATGGGCAACAATAGAGTGGCGGAGGGTAGGGTCGGCTGGGACATAAACATGATTGCAATAAAGGAGGATATTATCGTGATATTTCCAATCCAAGAGACGAGAGCAAAGGGTGTGGGGGAGGTCATCTTGGATTGATTGGAGAGATTGTAGGATGAGCGGGTCAGACGAGGATGCAATGGAGATCTTGTCATGTAGGGCAAGGTCAATGAGGTTGATGAAAAGAGAAGGGGGAAGAAGAGTAACTGCATCATTGTCGGAGGAATCATCAGGGCAGCGATCTGGTCATCGAGAGAGAGCATCAAGTCCGGCAAGGAGTGCTCCAGGTACGTGGATCATTTTGAGGTCATGATCCGTGATATCTAAAAGCCAACATGCCTGCCGACGATTGAGTTTCTGAGGTTGTTTGAAGTAGGTAAGATTTTTATGATCTGTAAAGACTTGGATGGGAAATGCTGATCCAAGGAGATAGTGTTGCCAGGCTTGTAGAACGCGGATCACCGCAAGGAGTTCTTGATCATAGATGTCATAATTTTGTTCTGTGGCCAAGAACGTCTGGGAGAGGTAAGAACATGGATGCCAGTTGCCATTGTTGTCAGTCCGGAGTAGGATACCTCCTGTGGCATACTTGGAGGCATTAGTGGCGATGGCAAAGGGTTTGGACGAGTCGGGGAGACGGAGGACTGGTTGGGACAGGAAGATTTCTTTGAGACGAAGAAAAGCCTGATCACAGTCAGCTGTCCAATACCAGGGATGATTCTTTTTGGTGAGATCCAGAAGGGTCGCACGATGTCAGAGTATCCATTAACAAAGTGCTGATAGAAGTTCGCGAAGCTGAGGAAGGAGCATACTTCTTTAGGTTTTGTAGGGGTAGGCCATGATCCAATGCCTTCAAGTTTGACTGGATCCATAGCGAGGGATCCTGGTTTGGCGATCATTCCTAAATATTCGACTTGTTCTGAGTTGAACAGACATTTTTGGAGTTGGAGGCAAAGGTTGAGTTCTCTCATGCACTGGAGAACTCGTCGAGTGGTTTCATCATGGGTGGCTTGGTCTGAGGAAAAGATAAGGATGTCATTCATATATATAACGATTCTTCCTTTGGCAATGAGGTCACAAAACTCCTTGTTCATGAATCATTGGAATGTTGCAGGAGCGTTCTTAGGTCCGAATGGCATCACTACCAGTTCAAAGAGTCCATGATGGGTAATAAATGCAGCTTTCCATTGGTGTCCTTCCTTGATGCAAATGTTATTATATCCCCACCGAACGTCGAATTTCATGAAGATTTTAGCATCTTTCAGCTTATCTAAGAGATCGGAAATGAGAGGGAGTGGATAGGCATCTCGGATGGTGTGCTCATTTAGGTACCAATAGTCTTGTACCGGTCGGAGTTTTCCATCTTTCTTTTTGACAAAGAAGAACGGTGCTGCTTGGAGCGAGGTCGAGGAGTGAATTTTCCCACTTTTGAGGTTCTCGTCAAGAAACTCATCCTGTGCTTTCCGTTCATTGGCTATGAGAGGGTAAAGTTTCCCGATCTTGGGCACAAATGATTCTGTAAGATTGATCTCATGATCGCAATTGTGAGAGGGAGAAAGTGGTGTGTCCTTGTTGGAGAAGATATTGGCGAAGTCCTTATACTGCTCTGGTAAAGAGATGTCCTGTTTCTTGGCATGGATGGCCAAGTCGGTAGAGATGGTGAGAGCGGCACAGGTTAAGGCAGGGTTTGGAATAAAACATCCATTGGCCAGGATGGTTCATGATAGGGTTCGGAGGGGTCTAAGATGTGCCATATCGCGAGCAAGAGCAATGTTGGCATAGAGTACATCGTCCTTGGTTCTGTTGAGATACCCAAAGAGATGTTCGTCAATAAGGGCATTGACATGGAGATGTCATGGTGGGGGAGTGGCACAATCAGGGCGTCGCATGTTGTAGAGTTTGAGTCATCGCTGTTTTTCTTGTTCATGGGCAGCAATTAGATCCGCTGATTGATCCGAAGTTTCAGGGATGTCCAGAGTTTTCTTTCCCCAATCAATGACAGGGTTTATGGCCGCTAGCTAAGGGAAGCCAAGAATGGCAGTTTCTTTGCCGCAGTTCATCAAATAGAACTCAACCTTTCATACATATCCATTGACATTAACAAAAAGAGTGGTTTTGAACTTGATAAGTCTGTTTCTGTTGGTGGAGGCGTCTACATTTCTGATGGTTACTGGTTGGGGAAGTTGAGTTCAAGGAAGATTGTGCTTTCGACCGAAGGCCCAATCTATACAAGATATTTGCACACCGGAGTCGACAAGCACAGAGGTTGCAATGGCTTTTATCATGTTGGTTGGTACTAGTAGCTGAATGGGGATGTGCATTGACTTTATAGCTATTGGTACAGAGTTACATGACAATTCGGGAGGAGGAGAAATGTGCGTTGCGGGCGTTTCTCCATTTAAAAATCCAGGCAAATCCTTCCAACTGTTTCATCATCTGGGAGTTCCTGGATCGAGGTTGTGGATTCTTCCACTCTTTTTACATCTCTGGGTAGTGCTGGAGTCCAGTTGAATTTGTTGGGACATTGGTGAACCATATGTCCCTTTCTTTGGCAAGCTAAACAAAGTCCTTCTTTGATGCACCATTCTCTTTCCTCTGGGGTGAGCTTTTTGAGACAAATGACGTCCACATCCATGGCATTGGGATCGTGAGCTGGTTGAGATCTGGGAGTGAAAGTGGGGGAATAGGTAGTATTGCCACATTTGTGGTGAGCGGCGATCTCAATAGCTTGTTCTTCTATGCTAGCAAAATAAGCGGCTTTTGCATACCACTCAGTGATCTTGTCGGGAACTTTCTCCATTGTGTGCATGTGGCACATGAGGGAAATGGTGATACCAGAGGCGAAATAGTTGATCAGGACTTGATTGTTGCTGATCCTGGTGATGGCCACTTTATTTTGGAAGGTGGCAATGTACTTTTGTAAGGTGGGGTTGTATCCGCCAGAACGATTTTCGCAGATGCATTCTTTGGCAAGCCAGGCTAGAGACTCGCCTTTGATATCGGTGTTTTCAAACACCGTTTTGAAGTCCTTTTCAAAGTCTGCCCAAGTTCCGAAGGTAAATGTTCCGCCCATTAATTTAGCTTTGCAAAAAGTATCTGCCCAAGTGAGGGCAGTGCCCTTTTTCATGAATGAGAGGGTGTACGCAATTTGTTTGTTGGGGGTATCATATAGTTTATCATTGACCACAAGGTAGAGTTGAATGGAGCGGAGCCAGGGTGTTATGCTTCAACTGGGTAGGTAGGAGCATAGCCCTTGTGGAGTAAGAACCAAGTGCGAGTTAACCCTAGGGTTGAGGGTTCAAGGATGTTCAAGATAGCATCCACTCAATAGTAGGATGAGGACTAGTTAACTAGGAGACCAGACGAAAGAGAGTGCCTGGGAGCTAGCATGAAGAGAGGATGTATTCAGGAGAATACAAGGGAGAACTAAGCTAATGTATAGGAAACCCGTTGAGGGGTTTATATATGTAGAAGAGATCTTGAGGGCAGGCTCGTAAAGTACAAAAGAAGAAGTGAAACGTAAGCATGTATGAATAACAGCTGACTGGTGTATCAGTCAGCGAGAAGTAATGAGTCAAAGGGAATGAGTAACTATGGAGGAGCCAGAGTACCAGTGTAATAGTCGCGAGGTAAGACGAGTGACTATTGTGAAAGAAATATAAGTCCAAATAAAGACATAGCAAGAGAAAAGAAATAAAGACTAGGAGTAAATCATAACATTACCCCCTTATTACATTCAAAGCCATAGCGAAGAACCTAGATATCCAAATAACCTCCACACGGGGAGCCCATGATGTTGGCATAGGCCACATCATCTAGTCCATTGTCGGAAGGTTCTGGAGAAGGAGCTTGGGGAGGAGGAGGATGCCGGGGATGACTTGTGGGGTAGGGGTGTGTACGAGGAGCACCCCATGTACTGGTACGAAATCCAGCGGAAGAGATAGGGAGACCAAAGGTAACTGTAGCGCGATGCGAGGAGGCGGAGACCAAAGAATGATGTGAAGAGGAAGACAAGGATGGAGGCGATGGCTTAGGAGTGGACTGTCAGAGCGGGCAGCGATTGGCACGATGACCTGGTGCCCATCGAAGGCATTGGGTACACTGAAAGAAACAACAATCGACTTGTTTGTGATTGATTCGGTAACACTGGAAGCAGGTTGTGTGGTAGCGAGGATGGTTGACAGGGAGTGGGTCGAAACCATCATTGCCTGTCCACCAAGCATCAGTGCATTGGAGTAGTCGTTCTTCTACAGAGTTCAATGCTGAAGATGAGGCCGACAGGGTAGAGGGTGGTGGAGTGGTCAGTCGTTCAGCCAAGGGTGTCCTCTTCGCCAACTCTTGGCAGTAGTGGTCAACATCTATAAGGAATTTGGTTACGTCCAGTTCGTGCATGGCAGTGATGAGGTCTCATTGCAGGCTTTCCCTGATATGGATAAGTTATTGCCCATAAAGCACAGTCTGGGCGTCCTGTAAGAGAATATTTCCCATGGTTGTGAGGGAACCACATTGGAGGTACGAGCAATATAGCGCATGGATTGCTGAGTCAGGGTCTAGGTGGGCATCAATAGTAGTGGCAAAATGAGGATTGTCAAGGATTTGTTCATATGCCACCGAATGGATGGGATCCCTGACTTGTTCTTTGAACTGATGGGTGAGGCAAGGGGTATCGATGGCAAGGATGGGAGTAGGTATGTTTAGGGTGGCAGCAGTGGCTTCGATGGTGGCAAGCATAACAAGGGGGGTAATGGGACGAGTGGGCAACGGGGAAGGTATGGTAGAGGCCGGAAGGGAAGAAACTGAGGAAATAGAAATGGTGTTGGTGGATAAGGACATTGTTTGAATGATGCAAATGAGATTGGGTTCAGGTGCGTTGAGGGGAGAAGATGGAGGGGCGAAGTTTTTTGTACGCCTAGAGAGCGGACTTTGCATTTTTAAGATCCCATTCTGGGATCCAAGAATCTTCTTCAGCTGAGTACCCTTTCCATCAGATCAGATAGGAGCGGGTATGCAGAGTTCCACGATGTCATATGATCTTCTCGATTTCGTATTCTTCTTTGCCTGCGATAAGATCAGGAGGTGGCACAAGGAAGTTCTTTCCATAGATAGTGTTCTTGGTGTATTTCGTGAGAAGAGAAGCATGAAAGACATCATGTATCTTCCACGCGGCAGGGAGTCAGAGACAATAGGAGATAGGCAAGAGGACCTGAACAATGGTAAAGGGTCCTTCTCGCTTCGGAGCGAATTTCAGGTTGGCGATAAGCCGCTTGAGGTTTCTAGCTTCCAGCCAAACCTTTTCTCCTTTGGCAAATGGCATAAAGCCTCTTCATGTTCAAGCAGCCATAGTTTGCTGGGCTAATTCGTGAGCTGCTAGAGCTTCTTCCCAGGCCACGATAAGGGTTTTTAGGCAGTTTTCGGCAGCTGGGGGTTCTGAGGGATGAATGATGGAGGGGAGAGCAACCGGTTCATAGCCCATGGCGAGGTAAAAGGGGGACTTGCTGGTAACGGAGTGAGGACGATGGTTGTGGACAAACTCAGCTGTTGTGATGTGGTCAGCCCAAGTTCCTAGGGAGTTTCCGCACACTATGCAGAGGTATGTTTCAATTTCTTGATTCACTCATTCGGTTTCACCGTCAGTTTGAGGGTGTTATGCCGAGGAGAGGGCAAGTTTATAGTTCAAGAGTTTTCCTAGTTCTTTTGCAAAGGTGGAGGCGAACTGTGGGCCTCGGTCAGAGATGATTTTGTCATAGAGACCGAAGCATTTGTATACTGAGTGAAAGAAAAGAGTGGTGATTCCTTCTACAGTGACCGTTTTCGTTGTTGGATAAAGGATTACCCCCTTAGTAAGTCCATGGTCGACCATGACCAAAAGGGAATCAAAGCCGGAGGATAGGGGAAGATCGGTAATAAGGTCGCAGGATATTTGTTGGAAGGGACAAGTGTAGGAGGATGTGATGGGTGTTAAAGGAGGGACAGTGGGGTGAGTATTAGATTTGTTTTGTTGGCATGTAGTGCAACTGGAGACATAGGAACAGACAAAGGAGGCAAGACCCAGCCACCAGAACTCTACGGCAACCAATTGGTGTGTTTTAAGGTATCCAGAGTGGCCTGCAGTAGCATGATCATGGCAATGGGCTACAATGGAGCGGCGGAGAGTTGGATCAGCAGGGATATAGATGCGATTACAATAAAGGAGGATACCATTGCAAGATGTCCAATTGGAGAGATGAGAGCAAAGGGCGTGGGGGATATCTTCTTGAATGGATTGGAGAGATTGAAGGACGAGTGGGTCAGATGACGATGCTGTAGAGATTTTGTCATATAGGGCCAGGTCGATGAGATTAACAAAAAGGGAAGGAGGCAGGAGGATAACCACATCATTGTCCGAAGAATCATCTGGGCAACAATCTGGGCAACGAGAGAGAGCATCGGGTCCTGCAAGGAGGGTACCAGGCACATGGATCATTTTGAGGTTATGATCTGCGATGTCGAGAAGCCAATGTGCTTGTCGACGGTTAAGTTTCTGGGGTTGTTTGAAGTAGGTAAGGTTTTTGTGATCTGTGAACACTTGGACGGGGAATGTGGATCCAAGGAGGTAATGGTGCCAGGCTTGAAGAGCCCGAATAACGGCAAGGAGTTCACGATCATAAATGTCATAGTTTTGTTCTGTGGCAAAGAATGTTTGGGAGAGGTAAGAACAAGGATGCCAATCCCTATTCTCGTCAGTTTGAAGTAATATGCCTCCAGTGGCATATTTGGAGGCATCTGTGGCAATAGCAAAGGGTTTTGATGAATCAGGGAGTCAAAGGACTGGTTGGGAGAGGAAAATGTCTTTGAGATGAAGGAATGCCTGATCGCAGGCATTGGTTCAAGACCACGGGTGATCCTTCTTGGTGAGATCCAGGAGAGGACGCGCAATGTCCAAGTATTCATTGACAAAGTGCTGATAAAAGTTGGCGAAGCCTAGGAAAGAACATACTTCTTTTGGCTTTGTAGGCATGGGCCAAGAACTGATCCCTTCGAGCTTGACAGAATCCATAGCAAGGGATCCTGGCTTTGCAATCATACCTAAATATTCCACCTGTTCTGAATTAAAAAGGCATTTTTGAAGTTGTAGGTGAAGATGTAGTTCTTGCATGCACTAAAGGACTTGTCGAGTAGTGGCATCGTGGGTTTCTTGGTCTGGGGAGAAAATAAGGATGTCGTCCATGTAGATGACGATCCATCCTTCCGCAATCAGATCTCTAAATTCCATGCTCATGAAGCGCTGGAAGGTAGTGGGGGCATTCTTGGGACCGAAAGGCATGATGACAGGTTCAAACAGGCCTCGATGCATGATGAAAGCCGCTTTCCATTGGTGCCCTTCTTTGATGCGAATGTTGTTATATCCCCACCGGATGTCGAACTTCATGAAAATTTTGGCATTCTTCAACTTATTGAGGAGGTCAGAAATGATAGGGAGTGGATAGGTGTCACAGATAGTGTGCTCATTAATGTACTGATAAGAGTTTCCCATCTTTCTTTTTGACAAAGAAGAATGGAGCTACTTGTGGTGAGATCAAGGGGCGAATCTTTCCACTCTTGAGGTTCTCATCGAGAAACTCATCCTTTGCTTTCCATTCATCGGCCGTAAGGGGGTAGAGTTTCCCAATCTTGGGTACAAAGGATTTGGTAAGATTGATTTCGTGGTCGCAATCGCAAGAGGGAGGGAGTGGTGTATTCTCATCTGAGAAGATATCTGTGAAGTCTTTATATTGGTTAGGCAAGGAGATTTCCTGTTTTTTGGCATGGATTTCCAAGTCAGTAGAGGTGGTTAGGGCAGCACAGGTTAGGGCTGGGTTTGGAATAAATCGTCCGTTGGCTAGGATCATTTGCGATAATGTGCGGAGAGGTTTAAGGTGTGCCATATCACGCGCCAGAGCAATGTTGGCATAGAGTATGTCGTCCTCAGTTCTGTTGAGATATCCGAAGAGATGCTCATCAATGAGGGCGTCGATGTGGAGGTGTCATGGTGGGGGGGTGGTATAGTCAGGTCATCGAAGGTTGTAAAGCTTTAGTCGTCGTTGTCTTTCTTGTTTGTGGGCGGCAACTAAGTCCGCCGATTGATCCAAAGTTGCAGGGATATCGAGCGTTTTCTTTCCCCAATCAATGACGTGGTTTACGGCTGTGAGCCAAGGAAAGCCAAGGATGGTGGTCTCTTTGCCACAGTTCATCAGGTAGAACTCGACTTTTCGTACATATCTGTTGATGTTGACAAAGAGCGATGTTTTGAATTTGATAAGTCTGTTTTTGTTTGTGGAGGTGTCCACGTTTCTGATGGTTACTGGTTGGGGAAGTTGAGTTCGGAGAAGGTTGTGTTTTCGGATGAAGGCCCAATCTATACAAGATATTTGCACTCCAGAGTCCACGAGCACAGAGGTTGCGACGGCTTTTATCATGTCAGTTGGCACCAATAGCTGGATGGGGATGCGCATTGACTTCATAGCTACTGGTACAGAGTTACATGAAAATTCTGGAGAAGGAGAAATGTGCGTTGTGAGTGTTTCTCCATTTAAAAATCCAAGCGGATTCTTCCAACTCTTTCATCATCCAGGAGTTCTTGGATAGACATCGTAGGTTCTTCTATTCTTTTAACATCTTTGGGCAGTGCCGGGTTCCAGTTGAACTTGTTTGGGCATTGACGAGCCATATGTTCTTTTCTTCGGCAAGCCAAACAAAGTCCTTCTTTGCTACAGCGTTCTCTTTCCTCTGGGGTGAGCTTTTTGAGGCAAATGACGTCCACATCCATGGCATTGGAATCACAAGCTGATTGGGATCGAGGAGTGAAGGTGGGGGAATAGGTAGTGTTGCCTCATTTGTGGCGGGCGGCGATCTTGATGGCCTGTTCCTCTACGCTAGCAAAATGAGCGGCTTTTGCATACCACTTGGTGATTTTATCGGGGACTTTTTCCATCGTATGGATGCAGCACATGAGGGAGATGGGGATGCCCAAAGCGAAATAGTTGATTAGGACTTGATTGTCGCTGATCCCGGTGATTGCTACTTTGTTCTGAAAGGTAGCGATGTATTTTTGTAAGGTAGGGTTGTATCCGCCAGAGCGATTCTCATAGATTCGTTCCTTAGCAAGCCAAGCTAGGGAGTCACCTTTGATATCGGCATTTTCAAATGCCGTTCTAAAGTCTTTTTCAAAGTCCGCCCAGGCTCCGAGAGTAAATGTTCTGCTTGTTAATTTGGCTTCGTGAAACGTGTCTGCCCAAGTAAGTGTGGTACCTTTCTTCATGAATGAGAGAGCATATGTGATTTGTTTGTTAGGAGTATCATAAAGTTTGTCGTTGACCCTGAGATAGAGCTGGACAGAGCGAAGCCAGGGAAGGGCACGTGAGTAGGAGCCATCAAAGTTGTCGGGGGTGCCTAGGTGGAGTTCAGTTGGTTTCAGGGTGGTGGTGGTGTTGGACATAGTTGGTGCAGGGGGTGCTGGTGGTGGAGGAAAGAAGATTCTTCTGGTCTGAGGTTGTGGGGTAAGACTGGGTGGAGTAGAGATCCGAGGAATTACCAGGGATCATTCGAGTTGTGCTGTTAAGTCACAGGTGTCTTGGTTTTCCTGGGTGAAAGGTTCATCAGAATCTGTGCAGATTTCTTCCGAAGAATTGGAAGCAGTTGATGGTGCTGGAGAGTCTTGGCGATGTCGCCAGCTGGAGTATCGGTTCGGGTGAATGTTGGGTGATCTAGAGCAATGCTAGTTGCGTCGGATAGAGCTTA
>JBBPKM010000311.1:0-16757 GCA_038089255.1 Austroboletus rostrupii
ATATATTATATCTTAGATCTCATGTACATATGTGTAGATAGTCCTTTTGTATATAAACCTCTAGGGCGACAGGACTAGATTCCCAGTCTTGAAGTCCTGGATCTTCCCTCCAAAGCTTAGGGATTTCCATCCCCTTTAAAGAAGTCCTCTTTAAGTCCTTGAGCTAGCCAGGTAGCCAACTCTAGGTAGCAAGGCCTGTGTTACACTTCATCCTGGGTAGGATGGAGTGCAGCCCTACAGAGACTTGACCTCCAGGGCAATTCAAGTAGAGACTGGATATTTCATTAGAATACATGCATGAATGGGATCTAAGAATGAAAAAATAGAGTTTAATGAAGAACTCATCAGGTATGCATGCCATATGACTATGCCAGAAGGACCAAGTTACAAGAGGTGTTGGAGACATCCTCAGGAAGCAAGATACCAGAGGCTGAAGGTCGGGCCTTGGTTAATGGATCAAGAGGAATCAGATGGGGATCCATTGGAGCAGAAGTAAGGAGAATCAAGCTAAGATATATGGATATGTGTCTAGGGTTTATATATTACAGAGAGATTCAAGAAAGGAAGTCTCCAGATGAGAGACAAGTCAGGAATGAGTCAGAGATAGCAAATAAAGGATCAGGGTAAAGGGGAGAACATGGATTGGATCAGACAGAAGCAGGATAAGAAAGAAAACTGAGTATACAGCCATATGGGCAGAAGGAGATGGAAGCAATAATCAAGATAAAGGCTGAGAAAGGATACTCAGCTATGAATACACCATATAGGCAGACAGGAGATACTAAGAGACAATATAGAAGTGTCTGTAGTACAAGGATCAAGATAAAGACAAAGAGATCAAGGAAACTAGAAGGAGAAGATGAAGAGCATCAAGGAGATGCGATGAATCTAGAGAGGACTTGCTGTTGGAGCAAGCGGAGCTAGGAGACCAGAAAGGCATCATCAAGATGCGCTTAGATCCGAAGGAACATCTGATAAGAATCAGATGTGACTGAGATAAGATCTGTTGGAGATCTAGGAGGCCAGGAGGCAGAACAGAAGTTCCTGTGTGAGAAAGAGCACAGGAAGCGCATGGAGCACCATCAAAAGATGTCCAGGATCAAGGGTAAGCATTGGCTAATAAGCCAGATATGCAGCAAGGTGTTTCTGATCATGTGGAAGAGAATCAGGAGGCAAGGAGGAAGACTGATGATCAATCAGTGAATACTTAGCGGAGTTCTGTGACTGTTGATAAGGCAGTGACAGGAGTGAGTGCAGGATGGTCGGAGAGAGCTGGGGAACAAGTGGGGACTGCATTGAGAGTACCAGGAGTGATCCAGAGAACTTAGGAGGAGATCTGGATGTTAGGGAAGCAGAGACACATCAGGAAGGGTCCTGATGGGTCAGAGCAGGTTCGGAGAACTCCTAGACGCAGTCTAGAAGTGATCAGATCAAATAAAACACATGGCTGATGACCATATGTATCAGGTACCAGGAGAAGATATATCTGAAAGGTGCCAGATATGGATCAGGGAGCCTTGAGGTGGCAAGGGAGACTGGAGAGGACTGAAGAGCATCTATGGGAATGCCTGGAGCGATGAAGGATGGTTGTTCTTGATGCTTTTGAGGAAATCAAGAGGTTCTGGTTGGATCTAGGATCAGGAGATGATCTAGAAGTTCTGGTAAAGTCAAAGAAAGCGTGATCTCAATGAAGAGGATACATCAGGGAATGCCCAAGGACACACAGAGTTGTTAGGGACTTGTCTGGATGCTGGCAGGAGAGCCAGAGAGTCTAGTGAACATCTGATGGAGATCAGATGTGATCTAGGAGGCTTGATCCTTTATTAAGGGACAAGCGGTCTGGTAAGTGGCTAGATAGCCCGGTTGACTGTGGGGGGATTGGATAGACATCCAGTAGGCACAGTGGTTCGATTGGGGACTTCCAGGAGTAGCCAGAAGTCAGATACAGGTTCAGGAGGAGACATAAATCTAATTGTGAGCCAGATCTAAGAATAGTGGTCAAGAGGAGCATCAGTAGATGCTGATGCGACTGGATACAAGGGAGATCTTTAGGAGCATGATCCAGGAGAGATCTAGAGACCTGGGAGCACTTCTAGGAGGACCAGAGATTGACCTAATGAGGAGAAAATGTGCACCTATTGAAAAGGACATTCTAGGATGAGATCAGAGATGGCCAAATGAATGATACAGAAGCTCAGGGGACTGGGAAAGCACTCAGAGGATGCTGAATGCAAACCATGAGAGAGTGATCAGGTTGTGATCCTGATCTAGGGATAGGAGGAGGTTGGAGTCTTATAAAGAGCAACTAGTGAGGGTTATCTAGGAATGACCTAGGAATGGCTCAGAAGAGCTCTGCAGAGATTCCTGGAGGATTCCAGGAGCATACAAGGGCAGAGGGATCTCTGGTAGGAGAGCAGGAGTTGGCTCATCTAGGAAAAATGTAGTGGGGTTGCCAAGGTAGAAACAAGTTGTAACAGCCACCATTAAAGCAGCCACTGTAGCCTTGAATCCAAAACTTACTGCTATCCTTGCAGTAGACACCCCACATCTTGCCCATCACTTCAAAGAATTCATTGTTAATACTATTCACTCAGTCACCTATGAGCAGATTCTTGCAGACTCATGTTTTGCTACTATTATTGACAGCCACTTAGATCCAAACTCTGCTGCTCATGCCCTGTACTGCTCATTACAAATCTCCAATGTGGGTCTCTGGGAACTATGGGGAACATTCTATTATAGGATGCTAGAATTTCCCTCTATGGACAAAGACTCATTTATATCCATGATAACCTTTAACAAGACCTCATCACTGCAATGCACAAATTAGACCTCACTAAATTCTTTATGGACATTGACAGATACTGTAAAGACCTAGCACTGAAAGCACCACTAGCTGAAAGATTAACATTCCCTCTGCCATCCACTTCTTTGGCCTTGTCCTCCATCCTGAATTCTTTGACATAAAGGCTTATCCAGCAAATGGAAGCATGGTGGTCAGGCAATGATGGCTTTGATCCATTGCCTTCTAATCATTCCTGCTACAATAAAACCTACTTCCAATATCATCAACTCAACCATATTTGAGTCAACTGCTGCTTCTTCCAATGCCCACAGTGCCTTAAGTGGGCTCCAGAATATCAGGCTAATTAGTGGCCCCTTTATTAACTAACACCCAAATCTTTACTGTCCTCATTGTTCTTTTTCTCCCATCATTCATCGATTTCATTCTCATCTCATTGTGTAATAGTTACATTCAGGCTTTCAATCTCTTTTCCTGGGTTTCATGATAATACATGAATATCTACTCATACACATCCCTATCCCACAACTTGTCCACAGTGTCCTTCTCCTTCCCAAGTCTCTTCTTTCAAACCCTTCAATGATGAACTTGATGATATGGCCTATGCCAATATTACTAGCTCTCCATGTGGAGGATATTTAGATCTTTAGGTTCTTTGTATTGGCTTCAAGTGTACTAAGGGAATAATGTTACAAATTTTCCTTAGTTTCCCTTTTCTTTTTCATTATCACAACTATGTCTGGACTTATCTTTTTTCTCATGATAGTCACTCATTTTCTCTCATGACTATTGCACTGGTATACCAGTTCCTTCATGCTTACCTATCTCTCATGACCTATTACTCCTTGCTGACCGATATATCAGTCAGTGTTTACTCATATGTGCTTACTCTCACTTTCTCTTTTGTACTATATAAGCCTGCCCTTGAGCTTCCCTCTATGTATATAAACCCTTCAATGGGCTTCCTATACTCTAGCTTAGTTCTCCCTTGTATTCTCACAAATACATCTTGCTTCTTGTGCTAGCTCCCAAGTGCTTTCCTTTACTTGATCTCCTAGACAATCCAGACTTTGTCCCACTGTTGAGTGGATGCTACCTTGAAATATCTTGAACCCCTGACCCTAGTGTATCCAAGTACTTGGTACTTGCCTCACAAGAGCTACACTCCTATCTAACCAGTTGAAGCGTAACAAGAGTACCAAGGACCTAGTGGATCAAGAAGATGTATTCAGGAGAATACAAGGAAGAACTAAGCTGAAGTATAGGAGATCCATTGAGGAATTTATATATATAAAGAAGTACTCAAGAGTAGGCTTGTATAATACAAAGAGGAAGTAAAAAATAAGCACATATGTGTTGTGGTACAAGAAAAAAAGCCTTAATGGCTATATTTATGAAGATCAAAAGAGAAGTGGCCTTTATGGCCTTATTTTTCTTTCTTACAACTTGTCTTGCCTGGTTGCAAGAGCTTATCTTATCTTATCTCCCCTGGATATCTTATCAAGGATCACTGGCATAATCATATAATCAGGAAATGCTTTGAACTCTATTTATGCAAGTCATATCAGTCACAGGATGGCTGTTCCTCAAAGGGCCACCTCATATCCTATCTATTCTCTAGAGTCACACCAAGATCCAGAATCTTGTTCCCTGACTCAAGGTCCCTATCTATAAGTTACAAGGAACTCACCTCTTATCTATGGCTCACATGGAGTCACTCTTATCTATGCCTCATGGATGCAGCATCCTGCCACACCATGCAGGACACCTCATGGTATTTATTAAAGAATCATAGGCCTTCTCTTCCATCACAAGGCTGCATATGAAAACATGCACCAATAGCATGGATCAAGGATTCTGATCTTATTTATCTCAAGATCTGCCATACTGGCATGTGGTAACCTTATGACCACAGCCTTGAAGGCTATGCCAACTTATTAGATGTGCATGCTAGCATGCCATTAGTGCTTCTTATTTGTCATGACAACATGCTCTAGCAGCATGGTACATTTCTCATGATTCTTATGATATTAATGAGTATTTAGAGTATTTCTATTGAATGATAATGGACTCTCATTTAAGTAGTATACAATATATCTTAGATCCCATGTATATATGTGTACATAGTCCTTTTGTATATAAACCCCTAGGGTAAGAGAACTGGATCCCCAGTCTTGAAGTCTTGAATCTTCTTTCCAAGTCCTTGAGCTAGCTAGGTAGCCAATCCTAGGTAGCAAGGCCTGGTGTTAAGACTCCACCAGCAAATCCCTGAAGGCAAACCCTTGGTGCTCGAGTCCAAGGTGACACTCTTGAAGACATCAAAGACCTACTTCATCTCTACATTTGGGCTTTAGTAGTTGGAGTGTTTCAAGATGAGTAAGTGCTGACTGATGTATTAGTCAGCAAGAAACAGTGAGTCATACAAAATGAGTAATCATGAAGGAACCAGTATACTGGTACAATAGTCATGAGAGATATTCAGTAACTATTGTATAAAGAAATATAAGTCCAAGTATAGATGTATCAAGAAAAGGATAGAAACTTAAAAGAAATCATAACACAGTGACCTTGAAATTTGCTGTCAAGCTGATGCTGAAATGAAAAAAAGAGAAAAAAAGCTATACTTGATTATAATACTTTTAGAAGACATCTTAAAGAAGGGCAAAGTTGTCAACATGCCAACCAAGAGAATCATTCATGGCTTATCTTAGAGGAAAAAGCTGTTAAAGTCCTGAACCTGATCATGCTTTTCCGGCCAAGTCTGACATGGAGGAAGCAGAATACTGATCGAAGAGAAGAAGGATAAGTAGTAATGGATACGGAAATCCATGGAGATGGAATGAAGCTATAATATTACACTTGGCCTTGATGCAAGACTTATGTGTCATGCCCTTGACCAGACCCAGCCTTGTGGAATGATATATTGGAGACTAGAGAATGGAGGCAAGAGAGAGAGAGACTGGCAGAGAATAATAAAGAGAGACTTATGCTGAGTATGGAGGGAACAATAATATTCATACTAAGGGAAAATACAAGTGAGCAGCAAGGTTTAAGTACAAAAGTCCATATGAAATACATAAGCACGTAAATCTGTTACAGTACAAGAAAAGTAGCCTTTATGGCTATATTTATATGTCAAAACAACAAGTGGCCTTGATGGCCTTATTTTTTATTTTTAGACTTGTCTTGCCTGGTCACAAGATCTTATCTAATCTAATCTTAACAAGGGCACTTATGTCAGCACATATCTAATCTCTTATCTATTGATCTTATCTTATCTCCCCTGCATATCTAATCAAGGATCACTGGATGGTCACACAATCAGGGACAAGCCCTAAACCTTATTTATGCAAGTCACATCAGTTACAGGATGGCTGTTCCTCAAGAGTCTAGGCTTGCCTGACCAAGTCCTCATGGCATGGCTGTGCCTGCCTCATGTTCTATCTATTCTTTGGAGTTACATCAAGAGCCAGAATCTTGTTCCCTGACTCAGGGTCCATATCTATGAGTCACAAGGATCCATCTCTCTTTATGACTCACAAGGAGTCACCTTATCTATGCCTCATGGTTGCAGCATGCTGCCACACCATGTAGGTTCCTCATGGTATTTATTCTAGATCCATGGGATTTCCTTCCATTGCAAGGCTGTACATAAAAACATGCAGCAGCAGCATGGATCAAGGGTCCTATTTGATATCTATCTTTAGATCTTATTTATCTCAAAATCTGCCACACTGGCATGTGGTTGCCTCACAACCACAGCCTTGAAGGCTATGTCTTATCTATGCTTCTTATGAACTTTAGTGACTTATATCTATTCCTTAGACTTTTAAAGTATTTCTATTGGACGATAACAGACTCTTATTTAGTAATTGTACAGTATATCTTAAATCCCATGTACATACATGTACATAGTCCTTTCATATATAAACCCCCAGGGAGACAGGACTGGATCCCTAGTCTTGAAGTTCTGGATCTTTCCTCTACCTGGAACAAGGCCAGAAGTTGCCAAGTCCTTGACCTAGTAAAGGGTAGCCAGTCCCGGCTAGCAAGGCAGGGGTCCCAAGACTCATCCCTTAAAGTCTACATTCAAACCCTTGGTGCCACAGCCCAAGGTGACACTCTAAAGATGTATAGACACTGTTCTGGCCTTACATTTAGGCCTTAGCAGTTGGAGTGTTTCAAAATCGGAGACATAGTGGATCTGGAGACGAAGTACAAGGACATATATAAAATGTAAGCATAGAGATGGAAGTTATAACAAAAATGCATAGACATATACGAAATATACCATAAGAATAATATCACATGAATATGAATGCTATTACAACTTGTCCTTATCTTGGTAGCCCTACTACACTTTTTCCTAGATCAGCCAACTCCTGCTCTTCCTACCAGAGATCCCTCCATCCCTGTATGCTCCTGGCATCCTCCAGGCCTCTTCTGGGCTCTCCTGAGCCATTCCTAGGTCATCCCTGGATGTCCCTTATCAGTTGCTCTCTATGAGCCATTCAGCCTCCTCCTATTCCTGTATTAGGATCACAATCTGATCACCCATCCATTGTTTGCATTCAGCATTCTCTGAATGCTCTCCCAGTCCCCTGAGCTCTTGGATCTCTCTCCTGGCCATCCCTGATCTCCTTGGATCATGTTCTTTTTATTGAGTCCACATGGTCTCCTCATCTAGTCAACCATCTGGCCTCCTCCCAACGCTCCCAGATCTCTATATCTTCCTTGGATCACACTCTTAAAGATCTCCCTTGTATCCAGTTGCATTAGCCTCCTCTGATGCTTCTCTTTGACCACTTCTTCCTGATCTGGCTCACAATTAGATCAGAGTCTCTCCTTCTGGTACCCTTGTCTGACTTCAGGCCCAACTCCTGGAGTCCTCCTTGCTTATCTGTGTCTACTGGGCTTCCATCTGAGTCCACCCACAGTTATCTGGGCCATTTGGCCACATCCTTGACTGCTTTAGCCTTATTCAAGGCTAAGCCATATCTCCATCAGATGTTTACCAGACCCTCTGGCTCTTCTGCCAGCATCCATACAAGTCCCTAACACCTCTGTGTGCCCTTGGGCATATCCTGATGCATCTTCTTCATTGAGATTATGCTTTTCTTGACTTCACCAGAACTTCCAGATCATCTCCTGATCCTGGATCCAACCAGAACTCTTTGATCTTATCATTAGACTCAAAGCCAACTATCCTTTGTAACTCCAGGCATTCCCCTGGATGCTCCTTAGTCCCCTCTGGTCTCCCTTGCTGCCTCAAGGCTCCCTGATCCATATCTGGCACCTTCCAGATATGTCTCCCCCTGACTGCTCCTGGATGTTCCCAGACATTGCTCTAACCCATCTGGACCCTTTCTGATGTGTCTCCACTTCTCCTGCATCCAGATCTCCTCCTGCTCCTAGAACTCCTCCTAGTCCTCTGAGTCTCTCCTGGCAGTCTTAGTGTGGTCCCCACTTGTTCCTCAGCTCTCTCTGACCATCCTGAACTCACTCCTGTCACTGCCTCATCAACAGTCTTAGAACTTTGCCAAGCACTCACTGATTGATCATTAGTCCTCCTCCTAACCTCCTGATTATTTTCCACATGATCAGGAACTTTTTTCTGTGCATCTGGCTTATTAGCCAATGCTTGCCCTTGACTCTGGACATTTCCTAATGATTCTCCATGCACTTCCTATGCTCTTTCTCACACAGGAACTTCTGTTCTGCCTCCTGGCCTCCTAGATCTCCAACAGATCTTATCAGATGTTCCTCCAGACCTTGATGCATCTTGATGATGCCTTTCTAGTCACTTGACTCCACTTGCTCCAAAAGCAAGTCTCCTTTAGATTGGTCACATCTCCTTGATGCTCTTCATCTCCTCCTATCTGTTTCCTTGATATCTTTGTCTCTTTCTGGATCCTTGTACCACAGACATTCTCCTTCGATTCCTAGTCTCCCTGTCATCCCCTATATGGGTGTATTCATAGCTGAGTTCCCTTTCTCAGCATTCTTCTTGATCTCCACTTTCCCTCCTCCTGCCCTCATGGCTGTATATCTAGTTTCCATTCTTATCCTGCTTCTCCTTGATTCAATCCATGATTTTCCTCCACCCTAGACCTTCTATCTCTGATCTCTGACTCACTCTGGACCTATTCTTGTTGTCTCTGATTATCTCTTCTCATGGGCATTGTCTCTTTGATTCTTTTCTTGGATATTCCCTGTATTATATAAATCCCTGGCACTTCACCCATGTGCCCTAGCTTTAGTCTCCCTTAATCATAGGCTTGATCTTCAGCCTTTGCTCCAGCTCCCTGAGGTTGTCACCAAGTTCTCTTGTATCTCCAGCATCCTGGCATAGCCATATGGCATGCATCCTTGATGAGTCCTTCATTGGACTTCACTCTTTTCATCTTGATTCTATTCATGAAAGTGTGCTGATAGGATATCCAGTCCTTCCTGAACTCGCCTTGCCCTAAAGGTCAAGTCTCCTAAGGGCTGCACTCTACCCTACCTGGGCAAAGTGCAACAAATGCTCCATGATGAAGTCTGAAGTGGTCCTGGATTTTTGCCTGCTAGAGATGAGAGATCTAAGGTTGCTGTGCATCAGAGATCAGAGGAGTAGCTCAGAGGAGGGCAAATAAGACTGGAGTTACATATAGAGATATGACAAAAGCTGTTATCATCAAATATTGCCTCAAACTTGCTGCTCGAGGCTTTCTATTCATGCATAAGGCCCTTAAAAACCATGTGGACACAATTCTACAAGTGTGGTTAGAGAAAGCATTTCCTGAAAAAGGAATTGGAAAAATTGAATAGATCAATTTCTTAACTGCAACTCCAAGCAGTTAGGTCACCATTGGAGCACACCACTTGCAACTGAATATGGCCATATGGTCAATGAAAACACACATAAATCTTGCTTCAATCTATTGAAATAAACAATGGATGCCCATAAAATACAGAGTGATTGTCTTTGGGCAGCAGATAAAATGGGTTTTCAGTTTGAAACTGGCCAATAAAACACTCCAAGTGCTAAGGCCTGAACATATAGGCAAAAACACCCTCTTAATATCTTCAGAGTGTCACCTTGGGCTGGAGCATCAAGTGTTTCTCTTTTAGGGACTTTGCTGGAGGAGTCTTAACATCAGGCCTTGCTATCTGGGACTGGCTACCACTTACTAGGTTAAGGACTTTGAGAGGATTTCTTTAGAGGGGGTGAAAATCCCTATAACTTTTGGAGGGAAGATCCAAAACTTCAAGACTGGGAAACCAGTTCTTTCATCCTGGGGGTTTATATATGAAAAGACTATGTACATGTATGTACATGGGATCTAAGATATAATATACATAACTTAAATAAATAACCATTATTGTCCAATAGAAATACTCTAAAAATCTAAAGAATAGATATAAGTTGTTAAAGTTATAAGAAGTGTACCATGCTGTCAAACCATGTTGTCATGACAAATAAGAAGTGTTCTAGTGCATGAGGCTAGCATGCACATCTAATAATATATCATAGCCTTCAATGCTATGGTTATAAGGTTACCACATGCTGGTGTGGAAGATCTTGAGATAAATAGGATCAGGACCCTTGATTCATGCTGCTGATGCATGTCTTGCATGTACAGCCTTGTGATGGAAGAGAAGGCCTGTGCTTCTGGAATAAATACCATGAGGAGCCTGCATGGTGTGTGTTATGACTCTATTTTTCCTATATTTTCTATGATTTTTCCTGACTTTATATATAGACATTTGACAAACTTAGAGATGATTTACTATTTGCTTATCTAATCACTTACTTAATCAGGGTTATTTCCAGGGGAATCCCCTCTTATGCTATTCACACAGACACTTCTTTTATATATCCATATGGGGATAGACATCCTCATGGCATGCTTCCTTTCTTCTCTTCCATTTCTATGCTTCTAGCATGCCTCATGTTTATGCTTCTCTTCTTTATGATAGAACCGTACCTCATGTTTCCTTATCTTTTCACATGAACAGTTATTTATGCTATTGGCCAGTCCTTATCTATAGCCAAACATGTACATACAATATGGATAGTATATAAACCCCCAGGACGATGGAACTGGCTTCCCAGTTCTGAAGTCTTGGAGATTTTCTCTAAGCATTCCCTCTACCCAAGGGTCACTAAGTCGTTGTGACCACAAGCTATACCTTTATCTTATAGAACCTTTCTAAGGCCCTTAAAGTTAGAGTGTTTCATTACTTTAGAACTACCAACACACTATCACTCAAGGACTCTATGGTCAAGCATTATCCTGCCAAGAGAAGACTTTTGTGAAGATCTATAGCAAAGAAAACATTATTACCATTAAGCTTTGAATACATCAGGATCTGTGCAACAGGGACTGCCAAAGCTAAAGTAGCCAAGTGGCAACAATCCTCTTAGATCTTTTCTCTTGCCACCCAAGCCTCAGCAGCTATAGGGGTTCTGAGGAGTGTAGGACAAAGGAAGAAGAAGAACCAGTCAAGCTCAAGCCAGTTACCATCGACGATCTGCTTGAAGAAGCAGACCAATTTCTACATGAATTTGCCAGATTCCAGTACCCCTGGCACTCCATTGCCAACCCTCCCTTACCAGAAGAAGATCCCAATGACACTTTCATCAATGCATTTCTAGGCGAAGAGGTTAATAGGATTATAGAAAAAAAAGAACTAGGGCAGAGGGTTAAAAGACAAAGAAAGAAGTACAAGGCAAATCCTGGGAAGGCTCGCCTAGATCGACCTTACCTCAGAAGGGGACCTCTCTACATAAAGCTGTATCTACGCCCCCGCTCCCACCTTAGAACCCCACTTCGCAGGCTTTCTGAAATCTCCCCCTTTACACACATCACCTACTATTAGTCACAATTCCTGCCCCACACACTCTACGAAGGGTCAAGGGCTTTGATAATCTAAAAGTTTTATACAAAACAGATGCACTCCTCTTGCTTGAGGAAGCACACCACTACAAAAGAAGGGTCAATGAGCTAGCTGAACTTCTTGACCGCCCCCATCCCTTTCTTCCTAGAAAGCCCCTCATTCACAGAATGCTAAAGTACAATGGCCGGCATATATGGTCATTTGTCAAATGATCAAGAATGTCTCGATACGGATGCAGTAGCCAATGCTATTGCACAATTACAAAAGCAAGCCAAATTGGATCAAGAAAGGATCCAACAGCTCCTAAAAGAAAAAGAACAAGCAGAACTAATAGCGCAGGTGCTAGTTCAACAAGTAAAAGAAGCTTCGGAATGAGCTGAAGAAGCTGATCAATGAGTTCGGGAATTCCTTGGCCTCCAAGGATGGTTAGGCGGAAACACCGCACCAACAGCCTTCTCCCAAGGGGGAAGTTCAAGAATAGAAGTATTCACAGACCCAGGAATCTATGATGGTTCCAAAGCCAAATTCGAAGAGTGGTGGACCAAAATGAAAGCATGGATGGAGTTCAACCCTCAGAAGTTCGCCGTTCGCACTGTGGATGGCACAATCTCTCCTCATGGCACAAATCATGCATTTGCCATTCTCTCCTGGCTCAGAGGAGTCAAGGGAAGTTATTATGCAGAGATGGAGCTGAACAAGCTCACATCTGGAACATCCACCCTGGCGGACTAGGATGTTCTCTAAAAAGAAATAGAGGCACTGTTCCAGCCTCAGTTACAGAAGGATTGGATGATGAAGGAGATATTGTCCTATAAACAAGGAAGCCAGGATGTTTACACATTCTTGGCCAAATTTAGAATCCTGGTGTAGCAGGCAGGCTGCACAAAGCATTATGCGGCCTACCTTTTCGAGATGAACATGTCCAAGAAAATTAAAGAAGAAATGTTCTGACAGGATCTCAGGGGGGTAACCCTCAATGAAACAATGGCCAACATTCAAATGATTGGCACCTGCCTTGAAGCTTTCAAAATGAGCATGGGGCAAGGAAAGAAGGAATGGAAGGGTGAGAAGAAGCAGGAGGTTAATGCCACCTCCACCTCAGATAAAAAGAACATGTGCTTTGCATGCGGAAAAATCAGGCACATTGCAAAGAAGTGTCCAAAGCCAGCACCAAAGTGCCTGGAGTGTGGGTGGCAAGATACTCACAAAAATGATTGTTCAAAGAAACCCCGGCAGGCCTGGGCAAGTAAAGTAGAAGAAGAAGTTCCACCTCCTGGAAGGAAGGCGATAAGAAGGAAGAGACATCCTCTGACCCTTTTAGGGAAATCAGGGAGATGACATATGATCAAATGACCATGCACTTCGCAAAGAAGGCACAAGAGAAAGCAAAGGGAAAAGCCAAGGTGAATTGAATGATCTGAGAGTTCAATTCACAGGAAACAGTTACTTTCAACCGCTAGTTGATCTAGCATCTGAGGCAGCTTCAGACGACGACGAGTCAGAAGAAGTGAAAGGGGACCAGGTAGCTGAAACCCGGTACATCTCTCTTATCTCCCAAGGTTACAAGCCCGCAGGAATCGAAGTTAAAGAACCACAGGAGGATAGGATAGATAGGCTAGAAGCCATCTTCCCTGGCCTTCTGGAAGTCTCAGATCCAGGAAGGGTCAACCTCGTAGATATGCAGGTAATCACGGCTATGAAAGAAGAAAAGGCCATCAATAAACCTACAGTGTTTCTCACATGCACAGTGCATGTAACAAACAACATTAAATTAAAAGTGAAGATGGGATCTTCAAAAGATTCCCTCAATGATGTAGAAGCACTGCTTGATAGCAGTGTGAACCATATATTCTTGGACAAGGCATGGGCAGAAAAGAACCAAATCACAATGAAACAACTCCCATGACCTATCCCTGTATTTAACGTTGACAGAACCAAGAACTCGGCTGAAAACATTATACATTCTGCCGAAGTTATCATAGATTACAAAGGTCACCAAGAATGCCTCGTAGCCGAAGTTACCAACCTAGGTGGTACAGCCCTGGTGTTAGGGTACACATGGCTTGCACGCCACGACCCTGACATAGATTGGAAGAAGGGTAAGGTCCGCATGACCCACTGCCCAAGAAGTTGTTATTTACTACAAGCTCGTCATGTTCAGATCTGCGAAGCAGTGGATTTCGAAGAAGAAACGCAGGATGAAGCATGGGAGGCAGCATTCATTAGGGTGGCCATAGAGCCAACGTCAAAGCCTGATGAATGCACTCTAGAAGACCTAGTGCCTTCATGCTATCATAATCACCTTAAAGTATTTTCAAAAAGGGAATCGAAGCAGATGCCTATTCAAAAACCATAGGACCACAGAATCGATCTCAAAGAAATGTTCAACCCAAAGAAAGAAAGATTGATTCCCCTATTGGTTCAGGAGCAAGAAGAAGTCTTGGCATTTATAGATGACCAGCTTCGCAAAGGGTACATCTAACCCTCCAAATCTCCACAAACATCACCAGTGTTTTTTGTGCCTAAAAAGGATGGGCGCAAACGAATAGTACAGGACTACTGCTATCTAAACAAACACATGGTGAAGAATAATTATCCGCTCCTGCTAATTTCACAATTGGTTAACAAGCTGCAGGGAGCTAAGCTATTTACAAAGATGGATCTTCGCTGGGGATATAACAATATCTGAATCAAAAAAGGCAACAAATGGAAGGTGGCCTTTGTCTGCTTTCACAGCACATACAAACCCTTAATCATATACTTCAAATTATGCAATTCCCCAGCCATATTCCAAGCCATGATGAACGAGATCTTTGCAGATATGGAAGATGTCTGCATTGTCTACATTGACAACCTTATGATATTTACAAAGACAAATGACTTAGAAGCAAATCAGAAGATCATGCAAGAAGTTCTTCATCATCTAGAAGAGAACGATTTATTTATCAAACCAGAAAAGTGTACCTTTCATGCCACAAAAGTCGAGTTTTTGGGCATGATGGTTGGAAAAAATGGAGTTCGCATGGATGACTCCAAAGTTACAGCTATTTTAGAATGGCCCAAGCTGAAGAACCTCCAAGGAGTTAGAAGCTTCCTAGGTTTGGCCAATTTTTATAGGAGGTTCATTTCAGAATACTCCGCTATCGCAAGGCCCTTGACAAATCTCACAAAGAAGGACACACCCTTCCTCTGGGATGAGAAGTGTCAAAATTTGTTCAATACACTGAAGAAGAAGTTCACCACTGCCCTAGTCCTCGCATTCCCTAACATTGATTGTCAATTCCGTTTAGAAAGTGACACTTCAGACTTCGCAATGGGCGCAGTGTTATCTATTAACAAAGAAGAAAAGTGGCATCCAGTAGCCTTCTATTCCTAGTCCATGAATGATCAGGAGTGGAACTACCCGATCACTGATAAAGAGATGCTTTCAGTTATTCGCGCACTAGAAGTGTGGCAGCATTATTTAGAAGGAGCCAAATGGCAATTTGAGATCTGGAACAATCATCAGAATTTGCAATGGTTTATGACGAGACAGGATCTCAATAGAAGACAAGCATGGTGGGTGCAATATCTATCTAGGTTTGATCATGTATGGTGCCACAAGGCAGGCACCACTATGGGAAAAGCCAATGTCCTTTCGCGAAGAGAAGACCATGCAGAGGGTATAGAAGAAGACAACATGCAGTACTCATCATCCTGCTGGAGCAGATCCATTCTATGATAGTTCAGGTCCAAAATAAAGGCAATAAATTATCATAGCTGATTGAGTCTGCTATCCTATTACTAAAAGAAGCCAACATGCAAAAGCTATACCCACAAGGCTACACCAAAGATCTGAAGCACCTGCTCCTAAGACAAGAAGAACTGGTCTTTGTGCCAGATTATGAAAGTTTACGGCAGAACGTCATCACCCTGCACCATGACTCTCCATCTGCTGGACACCCCAGTGCTGAAAGAACAGAAGAGCTCATTCAAAGACACTATTTATGGCCTGGTTTGCCAAAACAAGTAAAAGAATACATCACTAGATGCAACACATGTCAAAGAAGCAAAACCGGCAACAAGCCACCAGCCGGCAAGCTTGAACCCTTGGAAATGCCACATGCTCCTTGGATAGATATTTCCGCGGATTTCCTTATGGATCTCCCCCTATCTATAAACTACAACTCAGTCCTCATGGTCATTGACTGATTCAGCAAGGAGGTCGAGTTTATCCCCTGTTCAAAGACAGCCACAGCACTAGACACTGCATGGCTATATTTAAAACATGTGTGGACCAGCCATGGCATTCCCCAATCCATAGTATCAGACCATGGGCCACAATTCGCATCCCAAGTCATGACAGCTCTATGCAAGCGCCTGGGTATCAAGTCTAAGTCATCTATGGCTTTGCACCCACAAATGGACAGGCAAATGGAAAGAATGATCTGAGACCTCCAGCAGTATCTCCAGACATTCTGTCATGAGAAGCAGCACAATTGGGCATGCTGGCTCCCTATCACGCAATTTTCCTATAATTTTAAAAAGCAGGCTTCCATGCAAAAGATCCTGTTCAAGGTCACACACACCTATCAGCCAAGGATGGGTATAGAACCTGGCAGTTCTAAGGCACCAAGCACTGATAAACTGGCAAATAACATAAAAGAAACTTTATCTATTACATCATCCAATCTCTTGCAAGCCAAGGAATGGATGAAGAAGCAAGCCAATAAGCATTGCTCATCGGCTCCTATTTATGAAGTTGGAGATAAAGTTCTCCTCTCTATGGAATATTTAAAAGTCCACAAACCTTCCCGAAAGCTTACAGAGAAGTGGATCAGACCTTATGTAATCAAATGACACATGGGAAATAATGCAGTCGAGCTGCAACTCCCTCGCAATATGAAGATTCACCCAGTTATTAACATTTTCTAGATAAAGCCATATTTAACTAGATTAAATAGACAACCAGTGTTTCACCCTGGTCCAGTACACATTATGGACGAACTGGAGGTTGAGTACAAAGTTGATCATATGGTCAATGTCTGGAAATGCAGCCAAGTTACGGAATATTTAATTCATTGGGCAGGCT
>JBBPKM010000312.1:0-16751 GCA_038089255.1 Austroboletus rostrupii
AAAATAGCGAGTGCTACGTCTCACGCATCTTTCCCTGCCTCGAATCGGATGATCAGACAGATGGTAGCTTCCCTTACGAGCAGGCCTTGTCGTCATTCCCCCTCTCTGTGCAGCTTCTCAATCCATCCTATGAATTCCGTTATCTGGTGGCGCAGAATTCATCCACCCTTCCATACTGCGCGGAGCTGCTTGTCGACGACCCGGAGCACCCGTCGAAGCACCCAAGTTGCATGGGTCAAGGGCGAGACCTCTTGTCTTCATCGTGGGCAACATGCCCGAGGAGTCAGCCTTGGCGCTCGAAAAGCCTCTTTCGTATGCTTACGCACCGAGCATACCAGTGCTTTACGATACACTCGACGCTAAAATTATTCAGAGCGGTGGTTCCGTGCGTTCTAGAAATGCACAACGTGTCGTTCGATCAAAATGACCCTACGTTCATGATACGATTCGAGCACTGGGCATGCACCACCCACCTGTAAGCCTCGAATCCACTCTCGAGCTCCGCCGCATTGCAGAGCATACAGCTCTGTGAACAGAAACATCTTTCAGAAATCTCCGCCAGCTCATAGGGGAGCAACGTCCGCAATTTCTTTGTGTGGGGTGGGAAGCTCAAGGACGGTATGGCGCTGGGACATGAGCTCGAGGTGCTGCTTACCGACGTTGTCTCATTATTTTTGCGACCGTAGCATCACATTCATGTCGTCGCTTGTTCCTCGTTGTATATATTGCAACGCGCAGGAAGATGTGCGGTCATGGATACTGCGAAGGCGGGCTGGAATCAAACCTAGCACTGTCACGCCGCCTGGCAGGCAGAGGGGAGGAAGTCGGCTGCAGTAAGCGAGGTCGGGCGTGTGCTTGGATCCATGCCTTTGAAGAGGGGCATTTCCAACTGCAGTGAAGAGACGAGCGATGCACGATGGCTCTGGGATAAGGGAATGCACGGACCTGGCCAAGCCCACGAAGTGTCGCGGCGGCACAGCTGCTCTCGTGGTATTTGGGCGAAGGCACCTGCGGCAGCTTGATGGAATGGCATGCCGCTGGTAGTGTGACAACATTCAATCGGAGAAGACTCGACATGAGTATCTGGAAGAATCCCCAACAGCGAGACGGGAATCTCATGTACTGTGTCAGTTCTCGTTGCGGGGGTGATGGGGACGGAAATGGCACGAGGCCCAAGGGGTAATGAAACTTAGCTTTATCCGGTGTCGACGAGGGATATGGATATCATATATCTGATGCGCTCTGACACCGAGATGAGACTCGACGGCCCAACGCTCACCGCTGATGGTGGCGGCCACCCACTTGACGTAGTCTGTAGTATGAATACCATGAGTCAAATGTAAGTTCTCAGACTCGTGGTCGAGATTCGGCGATGCGCCCTGTCGAGGCTGGAGTAGCGCTCAAGACCCCAGCGGGCCCGCCGAGCAGCTGACGGTCACGGATGCAGCGCCGCTCGGCTGTGATTTCGTTAGTCAACGCGTACGGTCCTCACCAGCCTCCTCGTGCTCGACGTCTTCGGTCGGACAATGGCCTCCTGGATTGCTTTGGCATCGTCCGTTGCGATGGCCATTGCGCCTCCCCTCGTCTACGCGGATCAGGCAGTGGCCATCGTCAGGAAAAAGGAAGCCGCTTCATGTGCATCGCAGAGACCGCTGTCGCTCATTCATTCAATCCAGGGATTCCACTGGGTTTTCCCGTGACGTCTGTGCGATTCTGTGAGCCCACTTTGAGAGCCGTAAGTTGCGCAAGCGCTGACGACACATACAGCCTGATTGCCAATATTACTCGGTGTTTCTTCTGGCTAGGTGCTCGCTTTGAGCTTGCCTTGCTGCTCCAGTCGCTTTTTATGATCATCGCACAGGTGCGCCTCACCATGTCTACACGAGTCGTGTGACCACGATCGCATCCATCACAGCTCGTCCTGCTGTTCATTTGCCTCCGCCATCGCAACTACTCGCCGTCCTCACGACCGTTTTCGTTTTGGGAGTGGTCGTCATATGCACAGTACATCGAGTGTCTCGCTGTCATCGTGTACGAGGCCACTGCCTGTTTCTGTCCCGGCAGGTTGAACTTTGTGCAGACTCTTCTCAGCGATAGCGTTCTTCATCTTCGGACAGTCCGAGGTCTATATCTCGCTGCTCGGCTTCTTTGCACTGGGGCTCGAGACAACTTTGCCCATCCCGCAGTTCGTGAGGTATGTGTGCTTCTGTGCTGCCGACGACCGGCCTCATGTGAGCAGCAATTACAGGCGCAAGTCGCTCTATGGCTTCCGCGCCTCGACGATGATCGGGTGGGTGGGCGGGGACGCTTTCAAGTCAGTTGGACCCTTGATTGGCTCTGCAGCTGGTATCGCTGACATCACCACTGGCTCAGGACGGCGTACTTCTTCCTGAAAGGGTCTCTGCTGCAGTTCAAGGTGTGCGCGATATTTCAACTGGCCGTAGACGTTGGTGAGTCGTGACATCGACACGCGCCCTCTGCATGTTGCCCACAATACAAATAGCGATCGTAGCACAGCGGGTGTATTACGGGACCCCTCCGCCAGCGTCAGCATCAGAAGGGGAGGAGCTGGAGGTTCTTGTTGGCGAGTAGAGCTTGTACCGTCGGGGCGTAGTAATACAAACAAGAGCAAACTTTTCATACCTTTGCGAGCTGTCCTTTCGTCCCAACACTCTCTTCGTTCCGCACGGCCGTCGACGACACTGTACTCATGGCGGACATCTCGAAACCCATTGCATTTTGCGAGCATCTCCAGCTCTCCAGTCTTGGTATCCAGCCTGCTTCCATCTCCTTCCAGGTACGCGCAACCACCCGCCACGTCAACCGACCCGCTCACCTCGCCTGAATGACGCCTGCAGACCCTGACCTTAGAGTCCGACCACTTCATCTGCGTACGAGAAAAGGTCAATGAACAGAACCAAGTCGTCATAATCGACCTCGCCGACGCAAACAATGTCCTTCGGAGACCAATTAGTGCTGATTCTGCCATTATGCATCCCTCCAAGAAAATTCTCGCGCTGAAGGGTATGTCCTGTCTCAATACTCCTGTGTTCTGTGACCTTGATGGTGCTTTCCAGCCGGCCGGACGTTGCAGATTTTCAATATCGAGACCAAGCAAAAGGTCAAGTCTCATTCCAACAGCGAGGACATCGTGTTTTGGAAGTGGGTGTCCGAGTCGACCATTGGAATGGTCACCGAGACTTCCGTGTTTCACTGGTCAATTGGGGACCAGACGTCATCGCCGCAGAAGGTTTTTGACCGGCATCCAACGCTTGCTGGAGCGCAGATCATCAACTACCGCGTAACTTCTGATGAGAAGTGGCTGGTGCTGATCGGAATCTCGAGCAATTCAACGAACCCTTCTGCATTCAAGGTTAAAGGCGCGATGCAGTTGTACAGTCGGGAACGGGGAGTCAGCCAGCCTATTGAAGGGCACGCTGCTTCATTTGCGGAGCTTAAGCTTGATGGTCACCAGTCCATCACAAAGCTGTTCACATTTGCTGTTCGAACTGCCACTGGTGCCAAGGTACGCGACGTGCGTTAGAGTAATGGACTCTCGCTTAAGAATGGTTGCGTAGCTTCATGTAGTGGAGATTGACCACACCGCACCAGATCCACCTTTCGTGAAGAAGGCAGTTGATGTTTATTTCCCTCCTGAAGCTACCAATGACTTCCCCGTAGCGATGCAGGTGTCCAGAAAACATGGGATCATCTTTCTCATCACCAAGTATGGTTTTATTCATCTATACGATCTCGAGTCTGGTGCATGTGTCTATATGAATCGCATATCCGGCGAGACGATCTTTGTCACTGCAGAGCATGAGGCTACGCATGGGATCATCGGCATAAACAAGAAAGGACAGGTTCTTTCGGTCAGCGTTGACGAGCAGACGATCGTCCCTTACATTCTCACTACCCTCAACAATACCGACCTTGCGTTCAAACTCGCCAGTCGTGCTAATCTTCCTGGAGCGGACGATCTTTATGTTAAGCAATACCAGCAACTATTCTCTTCCGGTCAATACAGCGAAGCAGCAAAGATAGCTGCCAACTCTCCTCGCGTAAGTATCTCCGTCTGATTACCGACGTCGTTCATCATGCTGACCCCTTCTTAGGGGATTCTTCGAACAGCTCAGGTGATTGAGTCATTCAAGCAAGCGCCTGCACCTGCAGGAGGGTTGTCTCCTATTCTTCAGTATTTCGGCATATTGTTGGAGAAGGGCGAACTCAATCATTATGAGTCCCTCGAGCTTGCACGACCTGTACTGCAGCAGGGTCGCAAACAACTTCTTGAGAAGTGGCTTAAGGAGAACAAGGCAAGCTTTCCCTTTGGGGTTTTAGCTATTCCTAATGTTATACTCCCAGCTCACCTGCAGCGAAGAGCTTGGGGATATTGTCCGCTTGAATGACATGACCTTGGCTTTGAGCGTGTATCTCAGAGCGAATGTCCCCAACAAAGTCATCGCCTGCTTTGCAGAGACAGGTCAGATAGATAAGATCGTGTTATACTCTAAGAAGGTTGGGTATAGTCCAGACTATGTTGCTCTTTTGCAGCATGTAATGAGGACAAACCCTGACAAGGGTGCTGAGTTTGCTACCCAACTTGTCAACGACGAATCTGGCTCCCTGGTTGATGTCGAGCGTGTGAGTGGACGTTCGGTCCGATCGTCGAGCAGTGTCTGATACATACATTGCAGGTCGTGGATATATTCATGTCGCAAAACATGATCCAACCGGCAACGTCCTTCTTGTTGGATGCACTGAAGGATAATCGGCCTGAGCAAGGTCACCTGCAGACACGTCTCCTCGAGATGAATCTTGTCCATGCACCACAGGTCGCGGACGCCATCCTCGGTAATGAACTATTTACGCACTATGATCGTCCTCGGATTGCCAATCTTTGTGAGAAGGCTGGTCTTCTGCAGAGAGTGAGCGCGTTTGTTCTATAGTTGCGTTTCACCTGTTGATAATTTCAACAGGCTCTCGAACATTATGAGGACTTGGCGGATATCAAGCGCGCAATTGTTCACACTGGCGGCCTCCAACCCGAGTGGCTAGTCAATTATTTCAGTCGTCTCACCACTGATCAATCAATGGCGTGCATGCAAGAGATGCTGAAAGTGAACATCCGCCAAAACCTCCAGGTCGTCATCCAGATTGCTACCAAGTACTCTGATATCCTTGGCCCTGTGAGATTGATCGAAATGTTTGAGTCTTTCAAAACCTTCGAGGGTACGACTTCCTTCCACCGATATTCCTTTTTTTTTTAAAAGGAAAAACTGAAATTTCTTAAGGTCTTTATTACTACCTCGGGTCGATCGTGAACCTCAGTGAAGATTCTGAGGTCCACTTCAAGTATATACAGGCTGCTACCCGGACCGGTCAGATTCGTGAGGTTGAGCGAATATGTCGAGAGAGCAACCACTATAACCCGGAGAAGGTCAAGAATTTCCTGAAGGAGGCAAAGCTTCAAGATCAGCTTCCTCTGATCATAGTCTGCGATCGGTTCGACTTTGTTCACGATCTCGTTCTTTACCTCTACCAGAACGGTCTGACGAAGTTCATCGAGGTTTATGTGCAGCGTGTCAACTCTGTTAGGACCCCCCAGGTCATCGGCGGTTTGCTCGATGTCGATTGCGACGAAACGACCATCAAGGGGCTCTTGGCTTCCGTAACGGGCAATTTCCCCATCGACGAACTCGTTCATGAGGTTGAGCAACGAAATAGGCTAAAATTGATTCTTCCCTGGCTTGAGGCCCGTGTACAAACAGGCTCTCAAGATCCTGCTGTGTTCAACGCGACGGCCAAGATTTTGATTGACAGCAACAACAATCCTGAAGCGTTTTTAAAGGAGAATAACGTACGTTTTTCGATCATATGATATGACCCTTTTTTAAATATTTGTTGTGCAGTTGTATGAGCCTCTTGTTGTTGGTAAATTTTGTGAGGCTCGGGACCCTTACTTGGCATACATTGCCTATGCAAAGGGCTTCTGTGACGACGAGCTCATTGCTATCACAAACGAGAACTCGATGTTCAAACAGCAGGCTCGCTATCTCGTGAAGCGTCGTCAGCCCGAGCTCTGGGCGCAAGTCCTTGTCCATGAGAACGTCCATCGCAGAGCACTCATTGACCAGGTCGGTCTGAACATTTTCATCTAGTTTTTATAGGTAACTAAGAGTATGTGAATTGTAGATCGGTGCGACTGCGCTACCCGAGTGCACTGATCCTGATGATGTCTCGGTTACTGTCAAAGCATTCCTGTCGGCCGATCTTCCGATTGAATTGATCGAACTCTTGGAGAAGATTATCATCGAGCCTTCTCCGTTCTGCGACAACCGCAATCTTCAGAATCTATTGCTCTTGACGGCCATTCGAGCGGATAAGGGCAAAGTGGTTGGTTATATTAACAAGCTCCAGAATTACGATGTCGCCGAGATTGCCAAGATTGCAACTGACCACGGACTCTACGAGGAAGCGTTGACGATATACAAAAAGTATGATGAACATGCCATGGCTATGAACGTACTGGTCGAGCACATCGTCTCAATTGATCGTGGTTTGGACTATGCTAACAAGGTCAACAAACCTGAAGTGTGGAGCCGGCTTGCAAAAGCCCAGCTCGATGGTCTTCGCATTAAAGATGCTATTGGTGAGTCTGACGTTGAAGAGTGGCGAGACGCCAGATTAATCCTCCTTGATAGATTCGTACATCAAGGCCGAGGACTCTTCCAACTTTACAGAAGTGATCGAGATTTCGAGTCATGCCGGGAAACACGATGATCTGGTCCGCTTCCTTCAGATGGCGCGCAAGCACCTTCGTGAACCTCAGATCGATACCGAGCTGGCGTATGCTTACGCCAAGACTGATCGCCTACATGACGTGGAGGACTTCCTGAGTATGACAAACGTTGCCGATATCTTGGTCGTTGGAGAGAAATGCTTCGAGGATGAGTTATATCAAGCTGCTAAGCTTCTTTTCTCGAGCATCTCCAATTGGGCTCGCTTGGCTACTACTCTCATTTACTTGGGCGAGAATCAGGCAGCCGTAGAAAGTGCTCGCAAGGCTGGTAACACTCAAGTATGGAAACAGGTCCACGCTGCTTGTATCGAGAAGTCAGAGTTCCGTTTGGTTGGTTTTTGTGTGTCGCATTTGAGGTGTGTTACTGATCTGCTTTGCAGGCTCAAATTTGTGGTCTGAACATTGTCGTCCATGCGGTTCGTCAATCGCTAATACAATGCTTTCAGTTTGATCAATGGCTTGTATAGGAAGAGTTACCTGCTCTCATTCAGTCTTACGAGCGTCGTGGCTATTTCGACGAGGTTCTGGCTCTGTTAGAGGCTGCACTGAGCTTGGAGCGTGCTCACGTATGTCCTTGTCTCTCACATTGGCAATTGATATTAACCGTGCGTAGATGGGGATTTTCACGGAACTTTCCATTTTGTACAGCAAATACAGACCTGGAAAACGTACGTGGTTGTACGACCTGACTATGAAGTTGCCCCGTTAATTGCCTTTATCTACAGTCATGGAACACCTTAAACTTTTCGTGTCACGGATCAACATTCCAAAGGTGGGTTGTTATTCTTCTTATAGAGATATGTGCACTCATGTGTAAACTAGGTCCTCAGAGCCGCAGAAAAAGCACATCTTTGGCCCGAACTTGTTTTCCTTTATATAAAATACGACGAATTTGTTAGCTTTTCTTCTTCTTCTGGCGTCGCCACTTAACAGTACATGACTAGGACAATGCTGCACTCGCCATGATCGAACGTTCGCCTGATGCCTGGGAGCACAATCAATTCAAGGACGTAATTGTCCGTGTCGCCAACGTTGAAATGTGCGGTTGCATCTTTTGGGATTTTATCCAGGCTGATATTTGCACGTCATAGTTACTACAAAGCTCTCACTTTCTACCTGCAAGAACAACCTACTCTCTTGACGGATTTGTTGAGTGTCATGATCAATCGCATAGAACATGCTCGTGTTGTGCGCACGTTCGGTCAAATCGACCATATTCCTCTCATCCGCTCGTATCTCATCGCTGTTCAAAGTGTAAGTATCTTTGCGAGGCTGAATCTTCACATGTAATTAGCCTGACGATCTCTGCAGTTGAACATCGAAGCAGTCAACGATGCATACAACGACCTTCTTATTGAGGAGGAGGATTACAAGACGCTTCGTGACTCGATTGATAGCTTTGACAATTTCAACAACATTGCACTTGCTCAACGGTTAGAAAAGCATGATCTTCTCGAGTTTAGGCGGCTTGCGGCACATCTTTACAAGGTACATCGAGACATTTCAAATACCCGGACTTTCTTCCTCACCATCTTTTTTTTTTTTTTCCAGAAAAACTCGCGATGGGAAGAGTCAATATCCTTGTCGAAGCAAGACCAACTGTACAAGGATGCGATCGTCACAGCCGCTGTTTCGGGCGCCACCGAAGTCGCCGAGGACCTCCTGTCGTACTTTGTCGATATCGGCAACAGGGAGTGTTTTACGGCTGTGCTCTTTGCGTGCTTTGACCTGTTGCGACCTGACATTGTGGAGGAACTCTCGTGGCAACACGGCCTCAACGACTTTTACATGCCATACAAGATTCAGGCCTCGAGAACGATGCGCGAAAAGGTGGGTGTTTTTTTTTGCCAATGGCTTTACAGAATGGATGACGTCGAACGTTTGGATCCTCTGATACGTGTGTATGTGTGTGTGCGTGTGTATAGTTGGCCGCGCTCGAGAAGGAGGTCAAGGAACGGGCCAAGAAGGATATCGCAAAGGAAGAGCAAGAGGCTGGACAGTCCATCATTAACCCTGGCCTCAACCGCTTGCTCATCACGCAAGGCAACGGGTTCGTATTTTGCTTTTCTGTCGTGCCGCAGATGCGTGAACTTTTTCTTATAGATACCCTGGCCAAGCTCCTCCGATGATGAATGGGACCGGCATGGGTATGAATATGGTGCCCGTACGTATCCCTTTCACGGGAGACAACACACGACATTAATGTCTTTAGTAGGCCATGACTGGCTACTTTCCGTGATGCATAACCTCTAGTCCCCACTAAAATGTACCGTATTACGCGCTTTCCGGATTGCTATAATCAACGCCTCGTCTTTTTTTCTTTAAAATCGTGATGATTGGAAAAAGAAAAAGAACGTAGATCGACACACAGATGAACATCCAACAAAACAGGGACAGAAAAACTGTTCAAGTCCAGAGCCAAGCAATTAGCCTAAAGTGTTCACAGCATGCTATTTTAGGAGAACAAAAAAAAAGGAAAGAAAAGAGAACGAAGGACCGTCCGTGACCAAATGTCACATCACATCACAATACAACTACCTGATCCCTTGGCCCGCGTACTCAACGACACTCGTGCAGCCTCGTAGAAAACCTCCGAAACACCCCGGTTGTGTTTCGAACTACATTCTGCACATGCACGGATCAGAGCATTGACACCTTAATGCTCACCAAAGAATGCACGCACCCAAATATCGTGATGCTCTTATTCGTCGTGCAACGGCGAGACCCTCCTCATATTGCACCGAATGTGCACCAAATCGAGCCAGTCGTTCTCGGACGTTGCGGTCGTCCCGAAGGTCACACTTGAGTGCTACACATGGTCTTGTCAGCCGGCTTCCAATGCTGGCCCACATGACTGACCAACGAGAACGAGCTAAAAGATCCACCGTTCAGTCACACGTTCCGGCCAGACAAAGACAAAACAAAAGAGAAAGAGACGCATGAGTAACTGTACCTTGACGCCCGGACAAAATTCGAGAATCTCGTCTATCCACTGTCACCGTCGTCCAAAAATGAACAACATAAAGTCATACACGAGCCCAATGCAACACAAATTACCTTGGTTTCCACGTTTTCGAGCGATGTAGGATTGTCCACCTACATAACACGAATCAGCATCCGACTTCTGTTTCGAGGTCATTGGAAAAAAAAACGCACGGAAAAACAAATCATGACGACGTGTGTTTCTGCATAGCTCAGTGATCTGAGCCTGTCAAACTCCTCCTGTCCTAGGGATTTAAGTTATCGCGTGCGCCTAGGCCGGCCCGGGAGGACTTACCGGCCGTGTCCCACAGGCTCAGCTCCACGAGCTGGTCGTCGACATAGATGTCGTGTACGTAGTTCTCGAACACGGTCGGTTCGCTGCGGGGCTGTTCAGGACGGAGGCAAGGGGACGGGGTGTGTGCGCGCTCACTATACTTGGGTGAAGAAGCCCCTGGTGAACACGTTGAGCAGAGATGTTTTTCCTGGGAACACGGGCGTGGTGAGCTGGAAGGCGGAGATGGGGGGCACTGGAGCAGACCGCAGGCACCGTCGCCGCAAACGACCACCTTTCGCTGTATCTGGACACGCGGAGGGGGTGAGGGACAGCGACACGATGAGGGGGGATGGTCGTACGGGCCGACGCCCAAAGGCAGACTTGGAAGAGGAGCCACAGATCGCCATGAGGGCAAGAAGCAGAGCGGGGTCCGTGCAGGGTCTTTGTTCGCCGTCGTGCCCGTGCAACTTGTTTGACCTTGTTTGCTACACGCCTCAAGAAAAACACGACTAGCGTACATAGTTACACATCCCTTCAGCATCCTCCGCCGCTCGACGCCCTGATCGATGAATCCACAAAGTCCTGCCATGTGATCTGCATCGTGTTTGCCTCTGGCGACTCCCGCCGGCTCCCCAGCACCCGTCCGTTCGTCTGAGAGTACCCATTCTCCGACGCCATCCCATAGTCGTACACAGGAAAGTAGCTCGGGAACTGCCCCGGAACCAGCGTCACCGGATGCACTTGCCCCACGCAGTCGTTGTACCCGGTATCGTAATGTTCTCTTATCGGTGTGTTGTACGCGGACGTATCGGCGTACGTCGTGGGTCCGTTCGTGTGAGAACCCGTGTTGTGATCAAACGATCTCAGGTAAACCGCCAGATTGGGATGCACTTGGCTATTCCCAGTCCCTAGTGGCAGGGGTACCACCGGATTGGACGTCGTGGGCGAGCGATCAATGACTGCAGGCGACGACTGCGGTGACAACGAGTCTTTCTTGGCCACCAGCCGTGTCTTTCCCCCCAGCTTTGACAGCTCATCGTTCTCTTCAAACGGTGAACTCGGCTCCGACTGACTGGACAACTGTCGCGAGAGCGGCGAGATCTTACCCCTTCGAAACTCGGACAAGCTGTTATGCGCCTTCTTTCGCAGTGTCAGCATGATGTCCTGAGCATGGCACGAATAAGTCGACGTGACAAATGTAGCACACGAATGGGTTTACCAATACAGATTCGGCACGGAATCCTCGCGCTGTCTTGGAGAAAAGTTCACAGGCAGAGTCCAACTGGGCGAGCGCAGAAGGTGCCAAACTCATCGATGGACATCGCGTAACAACAGAACCCAACACGATCTGCCGTTTCATCACCTCGTCAGTCCGGAATCACAATATTCTTCAGACATACTTACCGCAGATGAAAACATGTGGGTCCACAGGAACCATATTCGTTCACTGGCCTCTTTGAGTTCTGTATGAAGGTTCCGCATCAAAGCCACGAGTGAACCCGCGCTGCGATACGCAGCGATCACCGAAGTCCCGTATGGACTACCGAGTGGATCCTTGGGATGATCAGTCAAAGCACGGGCAAAGAAGCTTCGGTGTAGATAAAGGAGATCTGGTTCAAGTATGTCAGTGGAAGCCCAGTGACAAAAAGACGTGCATAGGAAAAACATACTCATTTCACGGATGGCGAGAACTATGTGTCGTTGCAAGATCAGTGAAACACTCCCCTGGTGGTGCGTCTCCAGGGGTGAGTTGCCAAACCCAGCAATCTGCAGGCTGGGAGGGACAGGAAAGGCACGCAACTTACGGTCCAACTGAAGGACTGTTGCGTACGTTGGTGTCTTTGCGCCGTAAGCTTGATCATGAACTATGCTCATGCACTCTGACGCAAAACGGTGTTTCCAGGCGTGGTCTATGGCATAGCCATCAAACAAGGTGCACTTCAGGTTGCTGCGCAACACTCACATGATCCATCCCCAAGTTCAAGGGGTAGCTTGCAGTCGATATGTGAGAGATGGAACGACGGCGGGCGTCCAAACGTCCAGCACTGTGGCGTGACGAAAACTCAGTAATCGCTGGTATAAATATGCTTTCGTACGGACCTGCCATGAATCGTAGGTGTATAGTTCCCAAAATAATTCGCGGCGGCGGAGAGTTTCCCTCTGGTCTACACCCCATTTGCTTGGATCACGGTCTATGACATCGGTCAGTGAGAATTAGTATATCTAATAAAATGAATACCCACGCAGCCCAATCTATTTTTCATGATGAAAAATGAATGCGCTTGATTGGACCTTGCCAATAATAACCAGGAACACTTACGCTCTGTGCAATCTTGATTGCCATGCCGATGATGACCCAGCGTGTACCGGAATTGGATCCGTGTCTGTCAGATAAAAAAAGGAAAAAGGTCATGAGAAACTATCAAGGCGAGCATCAACATCCCGTTTCTGCAATATGGCAACTGTACATGCCAATGTCTGTACAGCACTGATCGTGGGGTCTTCGAAGAGCGAACTCTGGAACAGCGAAGCACGTGCCAATTGGTGGTATTTTTCAGCGTCGATATTGTACGCCGGATGTTGTTCAACGTCTACCAGGCTCCCTATCGCGAGAACCATGAACATGAGAGCAAGCTTGTGAGACAAGAGTTGATCATCGGACGGCAGACCGGCATCTGGTCCATAAAATAAAGGGAATATATCCTCAAAAAAGTCCTGTTCGCTGATCGGATTGTACCTGAAACTGATGTTGAGATTCCGACGGCCAGTTTTCGAGACGACTCACATCCAAGCACCGAGCGTGTAATAGACCCGACAGAGATAGAGAGCCTCTTGCTCGGATTTGGGAAGATACAGAAAGAGTTCTTGAAGTCGAACGTTCTCAATCTGGACAGGATGGGAGCTTGGAACAAGCGGAAAGGCACCACTCCGCGCCAAAATATCGGGCGAAAGGATGTTTTGCAAGGAGGCTAACCGAGCAGCGTCGGATTCCTGAATTTCCGAGCCTTCGTTCTGAGTTTAAGTCAGATCGCTTGGGCAGTGAGATGTCGTTACGAGTCACACCTGTAAAAAATACTGTATATGGATGGCGACAGTGGAGAAAAAGAGTAGTGAGATACGGTCGCACTTGTGCTTGATGGATGTGACTCACCCAGGAGTTGGCTATCGATCCGAAATATTTGGTACCTCCCGAAGCATTTATCGATAACGAACCAAAAGCATCCACGATTTCGCCACTTTGCTCTTCTTCCTTGATATCGCCTTTCGGGATGTTGCGATGGCTGGGGGGCTCTCTTTGCAAAGGTGCTTTGAGTTGGAGAAGCTCTTCTGTCAGGAGAGGGTGTCTATCGGAAGCGACGAGGGAATGGGAATGTCTGAGCGAGTCCTCGAGTTCGCGGACACGGTTGCAAAGAACGGATATCTTTTCGTGCAGCTCTTGCGTTGACGCGAGCACAAACCTGAAATATCTGAGGGTGAAGAGGAGGGTGCAGGGACGAGGAAGACACACCGATTACCTTGCCCGGTGGTCAAAGAGCCTGAGCGGGAGCGATTACGTCGAGGAAGGGGAAGGAAGAGTGGATGACGTACCGTCCGGACAGATCGCGCCGCAGCCGCGCTTGACGCAAGAGCCGCAGGGAATGTTCCTGTCGCAGCGCAGCTTCAAGCTGGAGGGCAGACACGAGCGACTACGGGTGGTGGACGAGTCGAGGATACGAGACGAACATACCGTCTGCATTCTGCGCACGAGAGACGTGTTGCGCCCTTCCTGCGTTTCTTTGAGGGGTCCACAAAGAGCCTTGCATCCATGGCGGAGAGGGGGGGGGGAAGGAGATGGCGAGCGTCGAGGAGGAAGGGGGACAGATGGAAAAGTAGCTCGATGGGGTTTCCGAGGGAATAATTTCAGACGGTGGGGGTATCTATCAATGCCATACTTTCCATTCTCAGCAAAGGCGAATAAATTACAAGACGTCGCGGGGTTGAAGCGGAGTTAATAAACCTAGTGTGCGCCGGGTTGCCTTTCCATATCGGCGAGCCCCTGCCGTCGGACCTCATGCCGTCACGCCGTGCACCTTGCGCCCAGACGGGATTCCCCTCGGCGGATGGACGCGCCCGCCGTAAATGAGCCCAACGAGGCTGCGGGGCCACCCTGGGCCACACGCCCGCCCAGTCACTTCTTTACCTCATGATCCCCGCAGGCTCCGTGGTGATGGCACGGCTGGCTGGCGGCAACGATGCTCTTATTAGTAGTACTCTCTTACGTGTCTTATCATCATGTGCTGCTGCGCTCAGGTCCGACGTGGATTTCCCGCAGACCTCGATCTTGACATGCGCCCAGCATAGCCGACGTCGGATAGATCCCCTCACTTCGATCTGTCCTTTTTTTCTGCGTCCGATCCTCCATGACCTGACCCCCATCGCGACTCAACGTTCCGGAGACCCCCGCTGCAGCTGTCGACTCTCCCCCGAGAGTTACGGTGAGCACTCGTCTTTCCGAGGATCTCCCGTGCAGATTCGTGCCTCGGCAATGGCAAGTCACCTGGAAATGAATTATCGTGAATCGTACGCTCCAATATGCGGCCTCTGTTGGAATCCGTCTGATGAATGGAAGCGTGTTCGCTCAGGAAAGGCGCCTCCTATTATCCATCTTTTCTGCTCGTCTGATACCGGGGGAAACACATGTGCCTCCGGGCCCAGCCACCCAGGGCACATGCAGATGGACACGTATTGTCCTGAAACAGCAGGACACCCAACGACCGCTATGTGCTCGCCTACCCGCGAAGCTCGGTCTGCCTCCCGGGCCAGAACAAACCACACGCCTGGCCACACGCCTGCCTTTCCTTGAATGCCATCATATAGGGAAAGCAATCCGCATACCTCCGGTGGCCCACTCCGACTCCCCGGCGACACTCCGCTTCCTTGTTCCCGCCGCCACCGCAGGGACGGGCCCCTTGACATCCAAGCGTGCAACGCCACGTTAGTGAACATGATACACACCAGTTGGCATAGACAAATATTTATCGGCCGCTGGAAGAACAGCGCTCCTTGGGCCATGCGACATACGGTATACAGGTGCCATCTGGGATAGATCCGCAACTGAGCGGCCACGGGGCGGATGTATAAGTAGGGCCCATGTCAGCATGACACACGAGCTACCCGCAACGCCTGTGTCCTTTGACATCCGCTAAAACACAAGCGGACGTCCATGACGCAGTGCCAGCAAACTTGTCGACACACGGTGGCTGCCCCTGCTGACCATGGCGATAAGGATTCTGTTATCCGCCACGGAAATTTGCCGAGGACGATTTACATAACTCGCAGGCGGAGGATATCTCCGTTGCAGCAGGTGGGGGCCGCCGAGTTGGTTTCATTCATCAAGACGTTACTTGAAGGCGCAATGCGATCCTCGCAACAAATGCAATTTTAAAAAAAAGAACGGGATCATTGCAGCCACCGAGTGGCGCCAACAAGGGCACGTTCTAATATCTATAGAGACCCGCGTGCTACGGATGAGTACATGACGGGATCGACGGAAATTGAGACGCTTCTAAGAGCAAAATAGTACAGACGGTACACTATACATATGTCCAATGCGTCGTAAATGCGTCGTGTCATCAAGGAGAAATGATGCCTCTCGAAGCGGCGGGCAGTTAAAAGTATCCAAATGCGTCTGATGCCAGTCTCATATACCAGAAAAAGCACGAGAGAAGGAACGAGAAGACCTGTCATATGGCAACGGGGGCAAAACCTCCTTCTTCAGATGGCGGGGGAAGAACATCCGTCTTCCCTTTGGGACTTGCTCCAAAATCCCTTCCTGACGACCCTGACGTGACACTGGTCGTGTCTCTGACAAGCACGCTTGGCCGAGCAAGTTCACTCTCAGGGCTCACTGGCTCTGCGAGTGACTCTTCGATGGATGACGTATCCGACAATCTATTATACATGGCTTCTTGTTCAGAGGGCGGCGATTTGACCGGAGTGGTAGAAGAAACACTAGTTCGTCGAGTGCCAAAGAATTCGCCAAGCTTCCTCGTAAGTGGTTGAGGGGGTAATGATGATGCGTTGCCAGGCGTCGTGGTCGGTGGTATAACGGGTATGAGCGTTGCACCCGGAGGGGTCTTAGCTAATGGCTCGGTTCGCCAGAGCTTAAAGCCCCAGCCCCCTGCATTTTGAACGCTTCTTTTCGGCTCTGTCTGTGACGATGATGGTGCCGCCAAAGTGCCACCCATTGGTACGCCAACATTGTTCTCCTCGATAAACATGCGGAGCGCCTTGACGCATAATTCCGATGCCTCTCGTGCCTCGTTGGCCTCGCTTAGCTCATGCTTTGCCTCGTCGAGTTCTTGCCGCGTGGTATCGAGCTCCTTGCGGAGCATTTCCAGATCGGCCGATTCTTCTGGCTGGGATGGGGAAAGGGGGGGAGGAGACGTGCGGCCGAATGTCGTAGGCGACTTGGACAATAATGCCAACTTGTTCGCCAGCATGGGGTGATCCGGGAACGACAAGTTGGTAGGGCCAGGGCTGCCATGCGGTGAGCCACCGTCAAACTTTGGAAAACCAGAGTCTGAAACAGATGAAATACGGCGGTGCGCATTAATACGGACTGCACTCGAGCCGGTAAGCGGCGCAAATGACGCTCGCTTCGATGATTGAGGCGTTCCAAGGGATGTGAGGCTGGACCGGGAGATGTCCAGG
>JBBPKM010000313.1:0-16748 GCA_038089255.1 Austroboletus rostrupii
AGGACTTATGTGTCGCGCCCTTGACCAGACCCGGCCTTGCGGAACGACGGATCGGAGACTAGAGAGAAGGGGACAGAGGGAGTGGAGTTGAACGAAGTCGGCGGAGAGCGATAAGGAGAGACTTATGCGGAGGGAACGATGATATTCATACTAAGGGAAAATACAAGCGAGCGGCGAGGTTTAAGTACGAAGTCCATATGAAATACATAAGCACATGAAAAGGAGGCATAGTGGATCTGGAGACGAAGTACAAGGACATATATGAAATGTAAGCATAGAGACAGAAACCATAATGAAAATGCATAGACATATACGAAATATACCATAAGGAGAATATCACATGAATACAAGTGCTCCGTGATGAGGTCCAAAGTGGTTCCAGGTTTTCGCCTGCTGGAGATATGAGGTCTAGGGTTGCCGCGCGTCAGAGATCAGAGGAATAGCTCGGAGGAGGGCGAATAAGATCGGGGTTACGTATGGGGATATGACACCATGTCCTCTTGTATATCCAGTATCCTGGCATAGCCATATAGCATGCATCCTTGATGAGTTCTTCATTGGACTTCACTCCTTTCATCTTGATCCTATTCATGCAAGTGTGCTGATAGAATATCCAGTCATTCCTGAACTCGCCTTGCCCTAGAGGTCAAGTCTCCTAAGGGCTTCACTCCACCCTACCCAAGTGAAGTGTAATATAGTTCAGATGACAATAGTGTTGTGCTGTGCCGTAGAAAGAAGCCAGGGCCATGGGGAAAGATCAATCACTTGCATGTGAGTGCAAGGTTAGATTTTGGCAAGGACCCACTAACATAACTATATAGAAGGTTTTCCAGGTTTACCTCTAGAAAAAGAAGATTATCGCAATAAAGTCTAACAATTCCCTTCCTGTGTCTGCGCTACCTGAAGCTGTTGCAGCATTCAATAAGGATGGCTTGTTGTCTCCTTCTCTTGACCAGGTCACCCTTGATTGGGGATGCTGTCCACTGACCTCTTCTCAGTGGAACTCTAAGGCCATCACTCTTCTATCTCTCGATTTTCATACTAGACTTAAAGTGGGCGAATATCAAGACATCAAATATGACGAGCATACTATGCACCTTCAAGATATCTGCAAGATTTGCAAATAGAAATTGGTCCAAACATACCAAGCTCATCGAAGACAAGCCAGGCCAGTTGCTGAAGAAGGTGAGAGACTAGAGAGACATTGGAAAATGGACAGAATGACTGCATGCTGCCATGGAGTATGTTGAACTTTAATAGTATTATGCATATGCTAACAATTCTTGAAGACATTTGCCAGGCGCATGAAAATTGCATCACAAAACCGATTCCAAGACCTGGAGAAGTGGGATTCCATCCAGCAAATAGTTGATCGACTTGGTATGGAAGGTATGAGCAGCGACAAGACAGATGGACCATCTACTTCAAAGCCCAAGATTCTACAATGTGTTAAAATGCCTTGGATTAACCCTCAGGTATCCACTCTATTCAGGACCCTGGAGATGTATGAGCTGGCTGTTCGAATGGAAATGTTATCCCAACACATTGGGAATTCTTCATTGCAGTGTCACTGGGAGGCAGGAAGGAAGGATATGCAATCAGCTGCAATCCCTGGATTGCCTCACAATTGGTATGCTGATGCCTGGTTCCAGGATTTAGCTGCTGGTGCCTATTCCACATTTCTTCCCCACAAGCATATTGATATTCCCAACCTGGTCTGTACAATGCTTCCCACCAGCACCAGGAAATTGACATTAGTTTGCAGGAGCCATATACACAGGGGCACCCTCGGGAACCCACTCAAGGGGGGCACTGAGCAGGGTGCTGAGTGGGCCCCTAAACTGTTCCTTCGACATGCTTGACAGATGTAAAATTTATCTCTAAATATGTACAACAATCATGTTCCGAATTTGGCATCTAAAATGTATGATGCTTTTATTTAATATTTATTTTTCACAAGTGTGCGATTATGTCGATAATTCCTTGTTTAAGCAACAAGAATTACCTATTTCAGCCATAAATGTTTATTCTCTATGAACAAATAAAGCTAGTAAAAATATTTACATATTTGTGCAGGAATTGTCAATCAATTGTTGGGTGTAAATACTCATAAACTCAGGGACAACATGATGACACACAACTACTTTATATGTTGCCTGAACTTTTTCGGTTGTGCCTCAGGTGAGATTAGTTTAGATCGGTGGCAATGCATTCAACAGAACACCGATGCAAAATGTCCTAATCATCCCCTTTTCTCAACCCCATCACTTGGATGCCCCCATGGAATATATGACCTTCCAAGTGACCGCTGACTTTCATTTTTAGTGTATCAAATCCCAGCATGGATGACCATACGTATGTGCAAAGATCGATGACATCATTTTCTGTGATGTTAAACCAACAAAATAGTGACATATGATACCAACCTGAAGTACATCAGTGCTTGGGTTACAAATGCAATAGTTCCTGCTTGTTATGCAAAACAAGCCAGCAAATACACAGAGAGTCAGCTGCCTCTCATCTCATCGTATTTCGATGCATCAATCATCCAACCCTGTCCAAATCGCATCCCCACATCCCATTGAATCGAGCCACTCAGACTCATGATACTTCTTCCTTCGAGATGACCACTGTTCTGTCCGAAGGTTGTTGTCCATGGATTTGGTTACCGTCCAAACGGTCCCATTAATTCAAGCTATGCGGACGCCTGGGAACCCTCGTTCGACGACGTTTTGTACGGGATGGTTTGTTTGCCTGTCAATAATACAAACGTAACGCAAATTGGGAGGCATGCCTTTCCCAAGTTGCTAGATTATAAACATATCATAAACAGACTGACAAATAACAGTAAAAAGAAAGGTGACACACATTGAAGAAATTGGACGATCTGGTGCTTAAGCAGGACACGTCGAGTGTCAGGGCGCGTACGGTCCGCGGAACTAACAAACCCGCCATAACCAATGGTAGATCCCCTGGATAGCTGATTGACACGTTATACAGTCCCTCCATCTTTGCAAGCGAGATCCAGACAGAGGAATCGAATCCGATGCGACTGGGCTGTGAGTCCAAAATAAACAAGTGACATGTTCGCAGTTCTGTCTGTTTATGAAGAAACTCGAATACAGCTGGACAGAATTCTGGGTCATCGATCTGTACATTTGTGATTGTAAGTGAGAACTGGCAGAGTAAAGGGAGGGCATTGATATGTTGTCGAATCAAGGCAGAAGCAGAGGATTGAAGCATCCCTGACAATTTCAGCGACTCGAGCTGGTGCCCATTATTGAGAATCTCCGTGAAAACATCTCCTATGGAAGACCCTTTGAATTCAATCTGTGTAAGGTTCCAAACCGAAGCAACGCTTGCTGGAAAACTCCAACTGGCATTTGTAATCGATAGACAACAAAGGGTGTCACGGATCTGACCCAGAAATGCTTGAATGTGCGAGTCGTTACCGCTATTAGAGCGGATCGAGAAGTACTTTAAATGTTTGAATGCAGGAAGTGCAATGTCTGCACCACTTTCTGTCACACTTAAATGGGATTTAGTCAAGAAAGAGGGTAATATAAATGTCTTACACAAGAGACAGTCGTTCCAGAGCGGGATGATACAAAAAAAGCAATCGCAACAAGCGTGAGATCAACTCTTTGCTACCGGAACAATGTACTTTGCGAAGGTTGAATAACTTCGGAAGTGCACCCATGAGCATGCCTGTAATACACGCCGTGACGTTATTCAATTGTACCGATTTTTCGATTGGAGATATGCTGACATACCAACTTTGAACGAAAAACGTGGTTCTATATTTGAAGAAACAGCGAAAATATCCAAACTTCTCACTTGAGCAGCGAAGTGTGTATCAACTAACATTCGCGTGAGAAGGTCTGCATTCCGTTGATCATTCCACGTTTCAATGTTTTCATCGGCATTTTCCGTTGCTGTAGGTGAAAAAAAGCCCAATGGTTCACCAGGCTCCATAGAGGCCGTGAGATGAAGATCGATCTCACAGGAGATGGTATCGTTTGCAATGGATGAAAAGGCCTTTGATACAAGTAACAATGATTTAAGATCGTGCCTGGGCAGGAACATGGTAATCCTTTGCCATATTTCCACCGCGAGATTACCAGTGTTTTGGTGAGGTGTTAAACCACCTTGTTTCTTTTCATCCTGTGTCAAAGGTGGACCAACGTATTTTCAATGAGCATGGCAATACTTACCGGTGTATCAAGAATGGTTCGTTGGCTAAAGCACCTTTCCTGGAATTTAGTAGTTTCAATAATGTCCTCGTTTTCGGGATCGTTTATTGAAGCCAAATGGAGGTCTTTGAAATTTCTCAGCATGATTTCGGTGGAAGTAGTGTATATAACCAACCCACCTTGGCAGGCGGATGTGCAGTAACCTGCAATAAACCTCTCTTTGGAACGTAGCAAAAGTGCACAGGCACGATCGGCAGAGGGTAAATTGTGGACTTGTAAAAGTGACTGGACAGCATTTTCGATGATTGGACGACATCTTTTACTATGTTGGCAATATTATTATCAGCCATCTGCATTTGTGGGGCGGATTTTTAACATACCTCTTTATAGGCACATACTGGAGTGCATGTAGAAGTACATCGGCTTTTTGAAAGTCATCCAGCTTGGTAACGACATTGCATATACTCACATCCAGGGAACGAGGGGTCAGTAAATGCATTGCGATGATGGAAGAAACAGCAGATGGGAAGGTTCAAGCACTTGTCTGAGAAAAAAGAAGTATTGATTATGCACATGATTGGTCCACGTTCCTTCAGCTTCTTTTGGCTGCTCGAAGTCACTGCGGAAACGGAAAAATAGCTGTTGCCGGTTAGGGTATGGCTGACAGAACTTACTGTACCGTAACTGGACGTGAGAAATGTCAGCTATCGAATCCAGAATGTGTCAGTAAAGAACCACTTTTGTGTATCTAACCAGACCTTGGTTACTTGTGTAGACGCAACTCGAAAAGAACGATCTGCTTTGTATCCAGAGTCCAGTTAGTATCTAGTTAGAGACTAGTAATTGTACATCCAGATGGTCACTCGAGTGGATCCACATCAGTAACTTTGTAAGTGTCTAATTTCGGCTAATTTCGACTAATCCGACTTATCCTGCGTGCTAATGCGCTAAGGTTGTTACCATGAGCTGCATGAGCCGAATTAGCTGACATTAGATGCTTGTAAAGTTACTGATGTAGAGTGGATCCAGAAAGTATAGTTTGAATCTAGATAGATACAGGCAAATGCTAATTACATAGTGCACCCCTGCTCACTCCTCCTCCCCCATCCTTTTTGATGTTTTCAATCCATGGGCCTTACTCTGTCCATGTTCCGGGTGGTGCTGAAGGTCTCAGTGAAGCAGCAGGCAGGTCAGGATCATTAAATCCTGCTGATTCTGCTTTCCAAAACTTTGTAAGCACATATAGGTGGAAAATAAAAAATTACCTTGCCTGGCAGAGCCAGCACATGACATACAGCTCACAATCCCCTATACTGACTAAGATGAGTAATTGGCAACTGATTAAAAACAACAAGAACATTTCAAACTAGCATCCAAAGCTAAAAGTACATTAAACTCACCATTTTTCTTACAGCCAAGAAAAATAGAAGTGGGTTTTGAAAGAGCAGTGTGTTACACTTCAACTGGGTAGGTAGGAGCGTAGCTCTTGTGAGGAAAGAACCAAGTGACAAGATACTTTAAAGTTAAGAGTTTGAGTTGATATAGGATAGCATCTACTCAACAGTAGGACGAAGTCTGTAAAATACTCCAAATGTCAAGCCAAAGGTAAGGCAAGATGCTTTAGAATATATAGCTTGAGTGACAATGACTTAGTTACTCCTTAGGGAAAAGAGGATGCTTAGAGGAGGAAATCTCCAAGATTTTAGAACTGGAAATCCAGTTCCATCTCCCTGGGGGTTTATATACTATACTACTGTATGTACATGTTTGGTCTGTATCTATAGATCGGCCAATAGCATAAATAACTGTCCATAAGTCAGAGATAAGAAACATGAGGTATGGTTCTATCATAAATAAGAGAAGCATAAGCATGAGGCATTCTAGAAGCATAGAAATGGAAGAGAAGAAGAGAAGCATGCCATGAGATGATCTAACCCCATATGTGTTACACTTCGGCCGGGTAGGTCGGAGTGTAACCTTGGAAGAGCTTTCACCGACAGTGGTGAAGGCAATAAATGATCACCTGGTACAATGTAGCTGTGAAGCATCCACTCAATGGTAGGATGGAGTCTGATGTGCTTAATGTCGACCCAGAAGAGAACAGATCGGAGTAAGCAAACTTGGCATATCATCCAAGAAGAACTAAACTGAAGTACATGGCTACAATGTGAACAACTAATATAGGTATCGATCGTAGCATGGGCCAAGGGAAGAAAAGGAAAACATAAAAGGGACTGGGTGATCAGATAACTGATGACCGGCCTTGATAAGTAATCACTGATACGTGGGGGAAATCTGCATTGGCAAATACGATAGTAACGTAGTCTGATAAAGCTATCGTAGAAAGAGAGAGAGATTAGTCCGATGTCGGGTTGGGACAGAGTCCAAAGAAAAAGTTGTAACATTACCTCCTGCCTATATTCCTAGCCCTGTGATGGAACTGCTACAAACCCCTACATTCTCCGCATGGGGATCTGGTAATATTAGAGGCGGCGAGGTCATTGAGTCCATTGTCAGATGGGGGAGGAGAGGGCTGCTGAATGGGAGGAGCACCCCTGGTATGTGATATAGAGTAGGGGCATGGATGAGTAACTCGCTGTGTAGCGGCAGAATGAAACCCAGCGGGTGATATAGGCAGTCCAAATGTAATGGTGGCTCAGGTGAAAGTGTTTGATTGAAAGGACTGTTGTAAAGAGGATGAAGAGGACAAGGATGAGGCCGGCTTTGGCATGTTCTGTCAGAGTGAGCATTGGTTGGTATGGTGTCCCGGCGCCTACCTAAGACAGTGAAAACACTGATAAAAATGACAATCTACCTGCATATAACCGAGGCGATGGCATTGGTAGCATGCTTGGTTATAGTGCAGGTGGTTGGCAGGAAGGAGGTCAAAGCCATTGTTGCCTGTCCACCAAGCATCCGTCCGGGCCAAAAGTTGTTCCTCGTCAGAGTGTAACAGAGTCAATGAGGCAGATGGAGTTGCAGGTGTGTCAGAGAGTTGGGTGGCAAGGGAAGGCTTCCGATAAATCTTCTGACAATAGCAATCTATATCGAGAAGGAATTCCATTACTTCTAGTTCGTGCATGGCCGTCACTGCATTGAGCTTCAACGTTTTTCTGATATGAAGGAGGCATTGCCCATACCTCAAGGTTTGGAGGCTTTGGACTAGAATGTTCCCTATGGTGAGGATTGATGTGCTTTGGAGATACATCATATAGAGGGAGTGGGCGGCAGAGTTGGGTTCCATGTGGGTGTCTATTGGCATACTAGGAATCTTCTAAAATCTGGTCGCAGGCAATGGAACGAATTACCCCTGTGATGGGTTCCTTCTACTGGTGAGTAACGAAAGGCATGTTGACGGCATGTACAATGGGATGAACTACAGGGGATGGGGTACGTTCTAGGGCTAGTTGTTCTATTGTGCTTAGGGTAATGATGGGTGTAGGGGGTTGTGTAGATGTCAGAGACAGGGCAGAGGAACAGGTGAGGTCAGAGGGAGAAGAGAGAGATACTGTGGAGGCAGTGGGCAACATTGCATAGGTAGCTGGGTTATGGGATTATTCACAGGCACTTTTTATAATTGTTAAGGAGGGTCCGTGCATGGTGAAGGTCTCTCTCTCTTACCCATGAATCGTCTTCTGTAGAGTACCCTTCCCATCGGATCAGGTACAAGTGGTCCATCAGTCTTCTGCAATGCCATAGGATTTGTTCTATTTTGTACTTCTCCTCTCTCTTGATAAGGTCTGGGGGTGGTATTGGGAAATTGCACCTGAAGACCTCAGTCTTAGTATACTGAGTTAGGAGGGAGGCATGGAACACATCATGGATCTTCCATACTTTGGAAAGTCAGAGGTGATAAGAGACTGCGGAGAGAACTTGGGTAATTGTGAACAGGCCTTCTTGTTTCAATGCAAATTTTGGATCTAGAATCAATCATTTTAGGTTCCAGGCCTCCAGCCATACTTTTTCTCTGACTTTGAATGGAACAAAGCATTGTCATGTGTGAGCTATCATTGTTTGTCGGGCTAGTTTGTGGGCAGTGATTGCTTCGTTCCGGCTTGCTAACAAATCTCGCAGCCATGCTTCCACCGCTGGGAGGTCCATGGGTGGGATGGCTATTGGAAGTGCTGATGGTTCATACTCCATGATCAGGGAGAAGGGGGACTTGCTGGTAGTCAAGTGGGGTCAATGGTTATGCATGAATTCTGCTGTGGTGATATGTTTCAACCATTCTGTCAGGTGGTTCCCATATACGATGCGGAGATAGGTTTTCACTTTCTAGTTGACTCTTTCAGTCTCCCCATCTGTTTGCAGATGGTAGGCGGTAGATAATGCCAATTTGTAGTTAAGGAGTTTCCCTAGCTCCTTGGTGAATGTAGAGGCGAACTGTGGTCCTTAATCGGAGATGATCTTATTATAAAGTCCAAATCGACGATATACTGAGTGGAAAAAAAGGTTGGTGATACCTTCAGCAGTGACTGTTTTCATAGTCAGGCATAGAATCACCCTCTTAGTAAGCTCATGGTCAACCATGACCAAAAGAGAATTGAAGCTGGTGGAACAAGGGAGGTCTGTGATCAGATCACAGGAAATTTGTTGAAATGGGTGGGAGCAGGAGGATGAGATTGGAATGGTGGGATGAGTGTTGACCTTGTTCTGTTGGCAGACTGCACATCCAGAGACAAAAGACCAGACAAAAGCCATGAGACCAGGCCACCAAAACTTGGCGGCGACAAGTTGGCAGGTTTTCAAATAACTGGGGTGACCAGCAGTAACATGGGTATGGCAATGAGCGACAATGGACCAGCGAAGAGACATGTCTGGTAGAACGTAGATGCGGTTATGATAAAGGAGAACCCTGTCACGGTGTTGCCAGTCGGAGAGGTGGGAATGAAGTGTGACTGGAATATTGTTGTTGATGGATTGCAAGGTTTTTAGAACCAGAGGGTCAGTGGTGGAGGCAGAGGAAATCCGATTGTGCAAAGCAACGTTGATAAGGTTAACAAAAATAGATGGGGGAAGGAGGGTGACTTTGGAGTTGTTGGTGGTGTCATCAGGACAGCAGTCAGGGTGTCGAGAGAGAGCATCCAGTCCATGTAACTGAGAGGCAGGAATGTATTTGATATGGAGATCATAGTCAGCCATGTCAAGCATCCATCGAGCTTGGTGGCAGTTCAGGTTCTGTGGCTGACGGAAGTAAGTCAGGTTTTTGTGATCCATGAATACATGAATGGGATGGGCTGAGCCAAGGAGGTAATGTCGCCATGCTTTAAGTGCCCGGATGACCACAAGGAGTTCCCAGTCGTAGATGTCATAGTTCTGCTCTGTTGTGGAAAAGGTCTAGGAAAGATATGAATAGGGGTGCCATTCCCCATTCTCATTAGTTTGAAGGAGAATGCTACCTGTAGCATACTTTGAGGTGTCGGTGGCGACGGCAAATGGTTTCATAGTGTTTGGCATGCGAAGGATGGGCTGGGAGGTGAAGATTTCTTTGAGATGTGCAAAGGCTTTCATACAAGTGGGTGTCCAGTCCCAGGAGTGATCTTTCTTTGTGAGATCAAGAAGAGAGTGGGCGACGTTGGAGTATCTGGGTATGAAACGTCTGTAGAAGTTGGTGAAACCCAGAAATGAGTGGACATTGCATGGCTTAATCGGTGTGGGCCACAATGTGATACCCTCCAGCTTGATGGGGTCCATTACCAGAGAACCAGGTTTGGCAATCATTTCAAGATATTCCATGGACTCTGAGTTGAATAGGCACTTGGCAAGGCAAAGTCGGAGGTGTAATTCCCTCATACATTGGAGGACATGTCAAGTAGTGTCATCGTGGCTTTGCTGATTCAGAGAGAAGATTAAAATATCATCCATATAGATGACAATGTGCCCTTCCACAATGAGGTCATGGAATTCTTTATTCATGAATCATTGAAACATTGCCAGTGTGTTCTTGGGTCTGAAGGGCATTACTACAGATTCGAAGAGTCCTTTATGCATAATAAATGCCATCTTCCATTGATGTTCTTCTTTGATGCGGATGTTGTTATACCCCCATCTAATGTTGAATTTTGTAAATATTTTCGCACTTTGGAGCTTGTTTAAGAGGTCCAAGATCAAAGGTAGGGGGTAGGTGCCACAAATGGTATGTTTGTTTAGATACCAATAGTCTTGTACTGGTTGTAGTTTTCTGTCCTTCTTTTTGACAAAGAAGAATAGGGCTGCTTGCGGGGATGTGAAGGGGTGTATTTTCCCAGAGCGGAGATTTTCCTTCAGAAACTCATCTTGCACTTTTTGTTCCTCTAGCATGAGGGGATATAGCTTTCTGATCTTAGGTTTAAATGTGTCAGCAAGGTTAATTTCGTGGTCATAGTTCCTGCTTGGGGGAAGCAGGGTATCCTCATCCAGGAAGATGTTAGTAAAGTTGTGGTATTGGGGTGGCAGGGTGATTTCTTCCTTTTTGGCTTGTATAGCCAGTTCAGTTGCAGTAGTCAGCACTGTGCAGGTAAGGGTGAGGTTAGGGATAAATCAACCATTTGCAAGGACAGTTCTTGACAGCGTTCAGAGTGGCCAGATATGTGCCATATTGCATGCGAGGCAAATGGTGCTATTGAGGACATTGTCCTCAGTTGGATCTAAGTAGCTGAATAAATGCTCGTCCACCAAGGCATCAATGTTGATGTGCTGCGGGATCAGGGTATCATAGTTTGGGCATGAGAGGTTGTAAAGTTTCCCGATGCATTGTTTATCTTGTTCATGAGCAGCTATTAACTCTGCTGTCTGGTCCAATTCCTTTGGTACCTCCAATGTCTTCTTCTTCCAATTGATTTTTGGTCCAACCGCTATTAACCAGGGGAACCAAAGGATCATAGTTTTCTTACCACAGTTCATAAGGTAGAACTCGGTAAGGCATATGTAGCTGTTGACATTGATAAATAGCTGTGTTTTGAACTTTACAGTTCCATTGCTGTTTGTAGATGTGTCTACATTCTGGATGGTGATGGGTGCGGGGAGGTGAATGTGGGGTAGTTTCTTTAATCAGGCAAATTCCCAATCAATGTAGGAGACATGTGCTCCTGAGTCTATGAGGATGGTGGTGGCAATGGCTTTGATATTCATATTTAGAGGCAATATGATTTGAACTGGGATTCTCATTGCCTTCATTGCTATTGGTACAGCATTACAAGAAATATCAGAGGAAGGAGGAATGTGCATCACAGTTGTCCTTCTTTTCAAAAATCCATGTTTAGCTTTCTGACCATTTCTCCATCCTGTACATCAGAGATGCAGGCAGAAGGTTCTTCAGCCACTTGACGTACAGCGTGCGGAGGTAGAGGGGGGCATGTATTGTTGGGACAGTCCCTAAAAGAGTGCCCTTTTTTGTGGCAGTGGAAGCAAAGTCCTTCCTTGTAGCATTTCTCCCTTTCTTCTGAGGTGAGCTTGCGGATGTTTATGGTGTCGACATCCATAGTGTTGGGGTCTCAGGTTACTGTAGTTCGGGGTAAATTTGGTGTGAATGGGGTGTTTCCTCGGCAGTGTCAGGCAGTGATTTCTATTGCTCTTTCTTTGACAGTGGCAAAGTGTACTGCTTTGATATACCATTCTTTGACTTTGTCAGGCACTTTTTCCATGGTTTGGATTTTCCTCATAAGTGATACTGGGATCTCGGAAGCAAAGTAATTGATCAGTACTTGGTCATCAGTGATGCCTGTAAGAGCAACCTTGCTCTGAAAGAGCATGATGTATTTTTGGAGGGCAGGGTTATAGCCACTGGATCTATTCTTGTAGATGTGTTCCCACATCAGCCAAGCTAGGGAATCTCCTTTGAGATCTGCATTTTCAAATGCGGCATGGAACTCCATTTCAAAATCAGCTCATTTACCCATGGTAAAGCTTCTGGTGGTGAGTTTTGCTTCTCGGAAAGTGTCTGTCCAGGTGAGGGCGGTTCCTTTCTTCATGAAGAAGAGAGCATATACAATTTGTTTGTTATCGGTGTCATATAATTTATTGTTAACCGCGAGATACATTTGGATGGACCAGAGCCAAGGAATGGCCCTAGTATAGGCTCTGTTGAAATTGTCCAGAGTTCCTAGGCGGAGCTTGGTGGGTTTGACAGTGGTGGTCATTGGAGCTGTGGTAGTTGTTGGTACAGCTGGTATTGGGGGCAGGAAGGTGAAGATCCTTCTGATCTGTGGCTGGATTATCGGACTTGGCAGAGTCAGGGCTCAGGGTATTGTCAAGGTTCTTTTGAGATTCCTCGAGAGATTCTGTGTTTCTATGTCTTCTGTGTTGATCAGCTCATCCAGATCTGTGGGGATATCCTCAAACAATTTGGTGTCAATGGATGGTGCAGGGGAGGCCTGCCAATGTTGCCAATCAGAAAACCTGTTTGGGTAAATGGTGGGCAAGCTAGATGATACTAGTTGCTAATCCAAGAGTTTAGTTCTTTTGTTACACTCAGCTGGGTAGGTCAGAGCATAGCCTTGGGAGAGCTTTGACTGACAGCAGTGAAGGTGATAAATGATCACCTGGTACAATGTGGCTGTGAAGCATCCACTCAATGGTAGGACAGAGTCTGATGTGCTTGATGTTGACCCAGAAGAAAATAGATCGGAGTAAGCAAACTTGGCGTATTATCCAAGGAGAACTAAACTGAAGTACATGGCTACAATGTGAACAACTAATATAGGTATCGATCATAGCATGGGCCAAGGGAAGAAAAGGAAAATATAAAGGGGACCAGGCGATCAGATGACTGATGACTGGCCATGATGAGTAATCACTGATACGTGGGGGAAATCCACATTGGCAGATACGATAGCAACATAGTCTGATAAAGCTATCGTAGAAAGAGAAAAAGATAAGTCCAATGTCAGGTTGGGACAGAGTCCAAAGAAAAAGTCATAACAATATGGACATATAAAAGAAGCATTTGTGTGAAGGCATAAGAAGGGATTCCCCTGGGAATAACACTGATTAAGTAAGCGATTAGATAAGCAAATAGTAAAACATCTCTAAATCCTTCAAATGTCTGTATATAAATTCAGGAAAAATAGGAGAAAATATAGGAAAAATAGGGTCATAATAGTCTGATTGACTAGGAGACCAAGCAAAAGAGAGTGCTTGTATTCAAAGGAATACAAGGGAGAACTAAGCTAAAGTACAGGGAATCTGTTAAGGGGTTTATATACATAGTGAAGAAATCAAGGGCAGGCTTATATAGTACAAAAGAAAAAGCAAAGAGTAAGTATGTATGAGTAATGCTGACTGATGTATCAGTCAGTGAGAAGTAATGAGTCAGAAGAGATGAGTATGCATGAAGGAGCCAGTATACCAGTACAATAGTCATGAGAATATATGGTGACTATTGTGAAAGGAAATATAAGTCCTGAAATAGTCATAACAAAGAGAAAGAAATAAGAATGAAGAAGAAATTGTAACACAGTGGACTTCTTTGAGTTTGGACCTATTTGGATAGGTTGTAATACAAATAATCAACAAATGTAAAGTTGTAAGAAAAATTTTATTTCTTGTAAGTTAGGATGTATGCTTTGAATCAGAGTTTGGTCATGCTATCATCTGTAGGATAAACATAGTAGAAAAATAAATACTAGAGGCCTAGCCAAATTAATTTTATCTTTTTTGAATTTTCTTTTTACTTGACTGCATTTTATTTTGAACAAGAGTCTTGTTTGCTCAATGAGATGGTGTCTAAATACTATAGGCAGTGAGCCAACTAAGTGCAGTTACTAGGATATAAGAGATGGATGATGGCTTGGATTCAATGATTTACTAAGATGATGAGAAACTAAAATAGTGTTACTGTTATGGTACAAGAAAATGAGCCTTTATGGCTATATTTATGAAGATCAAAAAAGAAGTGGCCTTTTTGGCCATATTTTTTATTTTTATGACTTGTCTTGCCTAGTTGCAAAATTTTATCTTATCTAATCTTATCACAAATCCGAAGATCTTATCTTATCTCCCTTGAATATCTTATCAAAGATTACTGACATGATCACATGATCAGGGAATGCTCTGAACCCTATTTATACAAATCACATTAGTTATAAAATATGTTAAAGTTCTAGACCTGATTGCACTTCTCCAGCCAAGTCCGACATGGAGGAAGCAGAATACTGATCAAAGAGAAGAAGGATAAGTAGTAATGGGTATGGAAACCCATAGTGACAGAATGGAGCTATAATGTTACACTTGGCCTTGATGCAAGACTTATATGTTGCACCCTTGACCAGACCCAGCCTTGCAGAATGATGGATTGGAGACTAGAGAGAGACAGAGGACAGAGGGGGTGGAGTCGAATGAAGTCAACGGAGAGTGATAAAAAGAAACTTATGCTGAGTGTAGAGGGAATGATGATATTCATACTAAGGGAAAATACAAGCAAGCAGCGAGGTTTAAGTATGAAAGTCCATATAAAATATATAAGCACATGAATTGGAGGCATAGTGGATCTGGAGATGAAGTACAAGAACATATATGAAATGTAAGCATAGAGATGGAAGTCATAACAAAAATGCATAGATGTATATAAAATATACCATAAGAAGAATATCACATGAATACAAATGCTCTGTGATGAAGTCTAAAGTGGTTCCAGGTTGTTGCCTGCTGGAGATGAGAGGTCTAAGGTTGCTGTATGCCGGAGATGAGAGGAGTAGCTTGGAGGAGAGTAAATGAGATTGGAGTTATGTATGGGGATATGACAGTGCCCCCCCATTAAGGCCAAGCCCTCGAGGCCAAGAGTACTATGACCCGAAGTTTCCAAGTCCACTTCAAGTGACCAATGAGCCACTGTGTAGTAACAAGCGAAGCGCTCCACCAAGTTTAAACCAAGAGGCCAAAGAGCCAGTATGAAGAAGAAAATGCAAAGATCAGATCAGTGCATCTAAGAATAGGGGCCAAAGTGGGTAAGCGAGCAAAGAGTCCCACAAAAGTGGGGACTGAACATGATGCAGTGGGTTATATAAGACAGATCTGAGCAGCAAGACTTGTTCATCAACCACTTCTTCATCCACCACCACCATGTCCCAATGATCCAACCCTGCATATGAAGCCAAGAAGCATGTGCTGCAGGAGCAAATCGACATAATTACTCAGAAGTAAAAACACATGGAATGCAAGGAGTGCAAGTGACAGAAGTGCAAAGAGTTTGAAAAGTGCAAGGAGAAGGCATGCAAAGAGTGCTGGCAAAGGCAGCACAAGGTGGTGGAGAGAGTGTGGTGCACAGCGGAGAAGTGAGTGCATAGAGAAGTGAAGGCAGAGCATATAGAAAAGAAGTATGTGGAGGAGAGTTGGCAGAGAGAGGAGACCAAAAAGCTCAAAGGAAAGCACAAGGCCTAGGTAAGTACCACAGTCAGGAGTAAAAGGCAACTAATGTGATACATAGGAATAGAATATCATTGATGATTCAGATAAGGAGGAGGAAAATGGGGTGCATTGCCAATCACAGGGCTACTAGGAGGATAGTCCCTGTGAGCAGTGTGTCTAGCGCAGCAAGGAGTGCCAGCTGGCAATGATAAGCAGGGGGATATTGTGTGTATTGTGCGCAGTGGCCCACCTATCCTGCAAGAGGCAGCACAAGGAGGGCAAGTCAATGGGCCAGAACATACCCCACAAGAAAATATGGATGTACATTATGGTTCTGCCAAAGGAGCCACACACCAGCAAGGTGTTTGAGGGGGCATTCAAGGCTCTCATTGTTGGGATGCTTGAGTGCCTTAACAGATTTGCTGAATGGAGCTATGAATAGGAAAAGGAGAGGGAGAGGGTGGTGCACAAGAGGTGCCAAGAGTGGAGAGAGATCTGGCACAAGGTGTGGAAGGTCAAGGTGGCAAGGCGCTTCAGAGGGCATGTGGTTGCAGATGCCAAGGCCCAAATGGAGGTTCCAGAAAAAGAGTTGGAGGGAGAGTTGGAGGGAGAAGATGAAGAAAATGGAGAAAAAACAGAGTAGATAGATGTTTTTTCATTAACTTTTAATCTTTTCTTTTCATAGTCTTTTTTTTTTGTTAGTCTGATTTTTTGTGAATGAAAACACAACACCCAGAACTCAGGAGTGACAGAATCAAAGAGAAAGGAGAAAACATAATACCCAGAACACATAGTCAAAGAACCAAAACACAAAGTGAGAAGGACTTCGGAGATGACCTATGAAGCTTGGTGTGGACTGGGCTTGCTTGGATATCTCTGGTGGAAGTCCCTTATGTTACACTTGTACCGGGTAGGTCCAAGTGTAGCTCTTGAGAGACTTGACCTCCAGGGCAAGACGAGATTCCGGAGCAATCAGATATCCTATCAGCATGCTAGCATGAATAGGATCAAGATGAAAGGATGGAGTCCAATGAAGGACTCATCACAAATGCAGGCCATACGGCCATGCCAAGATACTGGGAATACAAGAGGACTTGGAGACAATCTCAGGGAGCTGGGACAAAGGCTGAAGATCAAGCCTATAATTAAGGGATAAGGGAATAATCAAGCTAAAGTACATGGATGTGCATCTAGGTCTTATATACTGTTGGGCAATATCCAAGAAAGAAGACG